>JABXWE010059559.1:0-23123 GCA_014611495.1 Limonius californicus
ACTCTGGTTCAATATAGTAGTACTTAAAAAGAATGCAGCCAGGTTTGGATCTTTCGTAACGCATTACCTTAATCTTCAGCCACGATACTTTATTTCCATTATCATCTTTCCTTCTGTTCTTTAGAAAAACTGATGCTAAAGATTTCAAATCTAAAAAATCAGCAACATGGTAGGGGTTACTCTTTTTGTTACGCAGTCTCTTAGAGCGGGCAAGTCTATAAATATAGTATAAATGGAAACATTTTTTTTTTGGCAGTCTCGATAGCACTATGCATTGACTCCACCTCCATGTACGAGCGTGCCTTTTCTAAAAAGTTATGTTGTAAGATCTCAATGTGAGTATACTGCACAATATACATAAATGATGCGGCGATAAACTGATTTCTGTTTTGTCCACTGCATGTGTCGGAATATAAACTAACTTCCTTTTAATATCATCTGGAACAGACTGAAGCCGTTTGAATAGTGAAACAAAAAGAATATTGCACTTCAGTCTTCCTAGATATTAGCCAGGCCTTTGACAAGGTCTGGCATGCTGGGTTGCTCTATAAAATCAAAGAAACCCTCCCACTCAAGTACTACAGCCTGATAAAATCTTACATCAGTGATAGAGAATTTAGAACTAAAGTAAATGGTGAGGTGTCCCAAAATTACACAATAAAATCAGGGGTTCCACAAGGGAGCGTATTAGGCCCGGTCCTGTACATACTTTATACTGCCGACATCCCCACTAGCAGAGAAATCGTCACTGGAACTTTTGCGGACGATGCAGTTCTTCTCGCCACTCACAAAGATCCTATTAGAGCTTCCCAAATATTACAAAATCATCTTGATCAGTTGCAAAACTGGCTCCACAAATGGAAGATCAAAATCAACGAAAATAAATCCCAGCAAGTCAACTTTACATTGAGACATGAGCAATGCCCACCAATTTATATAAACAACACGGAAATACCAAAAGCTTCATGTGCGAAATATCTAGGATTCCATCTGGACTCTAGACTTACTTGGCGAAACCATATAATTAAGAAGAAGAAGCAAATAGATCTCAAAACCAAGGAACTATACTGGCCGTTGGGCAAACACTCCAAATTGTCATTGGAAAATAAACTCCTAGTGTACAGGACAATCATCGCACCGATTTGGAGGTATGGCATAGAATTGTGGGGTTGTGCTAGCAAATCCAACGTAGAGATAATACAACGATGTCAATCGAAAATACTTAGAATGCTGACTGGTGCACCCTGGTATATAACCAATCACGCGCTGCATGAAGATCTACATGTTGGAGCGGGGTCTGGTAACGTCATTTTATAGAGTATTTTAGCTCTTAAGACATCACATTAGCCTATAGAATACAATGTAATTCTGATTGCTAATAAAGTAAAGATATTAAAAAAAAAAATTGAATAGTGCTGTTCCAATTTCTGAGCTGCCCCTCTGTCCATTTACCTCCGTCCATGCATAACAGAATGCACTATTTGGAGGTGCCGCTTCGTAAACAGTGAAATTGTACGTGCACAATTTTAGCGAGTAATACATTTGGGACACATCGGAAGAAGGTATTCGCAGTATGCTCTGTAAGTCAAACGAAGCACATAAAAAAATTTTGTCTTCAGTTGCTCGAAGTTTGTCTGCAGCTTTTGCAGCGTTCGCTTCATCCCTTTGGCGTAAATGCTGTCTGTAATCTTATTCGTCAATAATAGTTTGTTTATTTTTAAACTGGGTGCAGATTTCGCATTGATCCTGTTTTGGATTGAAGAATGCCATGTTGTAATTGTTACAAAAAGTTCTGCGGTAGGTTATTTCTGAAACCCGTCTTTCACTGCTTTCCTTACATAGCTCCACGTACAGCTCATACATCTTGCTTATAGACAAGTTTGAGTCCAAGTACAGCCTCTTATTGCTTTTTCGGCAGTAGTGGGATTCCATAGTTGGGAAGCTTTCAATATGCTCCTTAACCTTCAGAATAAGTTCAGCTGGCGTTTTATTATTTGGTGTTTTTCTTCCTCGTTTATCTGGTAGATCAAATGATCCATTTTAGTTTATACCTCTCAAAGCATGATCTACTGGACCATGACTGATGCACAGAGTTCTTAAGAAGAAGTTCTTGCACACTTGAATGGTTGCTCCGTCCTTTTTTAGATGGTATTTACGACTAGATTCTTTTCTGGGACCTGCGCCGCTACGAACTCTGTGAACCTCAGGCAAGCTACTTAAAACACTTGCTAAATAAAGTCGTTTTGTCGATAATAATCGAGCTTCCAATAGTTCAAGCAAATAGATTTCCTCTCCTCTTCTGTAAAATTTGACGTGCACTTAAATTTGCAATTTGCACAACTCACATCTTTTGGCGCTTTGCTTCATTCATTCATTCATTGCTTCATTTTTTGTTTACTCATGTATGGCATGCATGAACTTCTTTTTTTCTTGGTAATATTCTTCTTCCGTTTTGCTGATTCTGACCTTTTCTACCGTTTACTCTTCTTTGGTAACGGCTCATCGCTGTCCGAACTTTCTTCGTGTTCCAGAGCATATTCACTACCACTGTCAAATTCATTCAATCTCATGCTCAACCGCTTGCTCATTTTCATCTTTTTGGACACCAGTTGTTGGAGGAACCGAGATTTCTACTGCATCAACAGAATTACGGTTTCCTGAACATAAAGAACCTAGTCCTGATGTATCTGAAATAAAACAATAATATTAGAGATAATCACTAGTTTAATTTACGTAAATGTAGCACAAATTATGATAGCATATCATAGAATACAACAATAAACAATCGAATTGAAAGAATTTGTGCAAAATCTAACCTCACTTTAACTTAAAATCCAATAACAATTGAAATTTTACTTACTTTCTGCAGTTACACGCCTGTCTTCATTTTCGGTACATAACGACACTATAAACTTTCCTCGGTTGCCCGTTATGGCCTTTAGTTTTACAGTTTTTCAAAACAAATCACTACAACACAACCGCACTAACTGACCAACAATGCAAGAAGTAAACTGACAAGTAGGAGCTGATGTCAGATAAAACCGACCAAGCCGACTTGATCCATTTTGCTGGTAGCAAGTCTCGCTTTTATGAACATGGTCACTATGAGCAAGTTGACTTAAGCACTTTTAAGACAGATATATAACTTGGTCAATTTTCCTGGTAATGTAAATCAGTTTTATTAGTGACTTGGTAATATTAACTAAAAACAACAGAATTTTGACTCGGTCAGTTTTTGCAGTAAGTCCACGGTTTATAAAATATTGAAATCTCTAACAAATTTTAATATAACTTTTGGTTTTGAATAAGGTGTTGGCTGTAAATAATAGAAAATGATGTATGTGCAAACAAAAATAAGTGCAAAACACATTTAAAAATAGAACTAATTGAACATAATGTAACTAAATTTTAAAGACAACCACGAAAAAATCTAACGGTGAATTGTATCGTCATATCTTGAGAAATATGTTAAAAAGGCAGCTTTAGAAGAATTTTAATTCATCTATCCATATTTCAAATGGGATGTTTAATTAACTGGTTTATTTGCACAGGGGATTAATGTGGGGGGGGGGGGTCTTTCAACAGGGATGTTATTTATGGGGTGTAAATATACGGGGAATTTTTTTGAAGGAAGTAATTGTCCTGTTGCTCTCTCATGATGTGGCTAAACTATTGACACATTATAGGACTGGTTTGAGTGCTTCTAAACGCAGTGACAAAAATAAAATAACGTTTTCTTCTTCCTTTTCTACAGTCTTCAAACTGTAGACTGGTTTGTCGCAGCAATCTGCATACTAGCAAGATACAGTTCGTCCAACCGATCTTTTATGTCACGTGACAAGTAATGCGTTTGGTTTAAGATGTAAATACTAATAGTTAGTCAAATGAGGTTCTAGTTTCATAAAAATAAAAATTTGGCGTTGACGGATAACAGAGCGGGCTATTTAAATTGCATTCTGCTATGAAATTACTATAAAGCTGTGATATTTTAATTATTTACCACACTTAAATTTGATATTGGTGAGGTAGGCAGCCAAGAGGTACTATTATAAGGGTGGGATTTTAACTGGTAGTAAAATGTATCGAAATGCTAGGTTATAAAGGAAAAATACACAGTAAAATATGCACAGTATATTATTTTTTACTATTGTTACTAATAAATAAACACTGTAAATTTTTAAGTGACTATTTATTTTAAAGTGAAACATAATACAACTATAATAATCGAAAATAAGTGCTTTTGATATTTTCGAGTCGGCCACGCTTCTGTGTTGGTGCGGTAAATCCGCAGTCTTTATTTTTCTTCTAGGCCTCTTTTTTCCTGGAGAAGATAGAACTGGATTGAGTTCTTTACGCTTTTTTATGGTGCCTACGAGAATAGTAGAAATCCCTAAGGCATCTGAGACTCTCTGAAAGATATTATTGAATAAAGAAATCATCATTATCTAAAAATTATAAGTTATAGTTATAATGTGCTGCTCAATAATAATTATTACATTAACAGCATTAATTTAAAATATCTACTTACAATCAAAGAACGAAACTGTCGAAAATTTGTTCTTAAAAGAACAGTTTTTTAAGAATAAGCAAAGAACCAAAAGAACGCACGAGTAAACGATTTCAGAACATTTGACAGTTACCGGTTTGTGAGATTTGAGTAACGTAGTAGAAAAACGAACGCAAGTTCGGACTGCGTGTACGGTTTTTATCTTTGTCTATCACACAGAGAATTTTAAAACGCATGTTGCGTTTTACATCAACAACCTTAAATGTGTTCTATTTCACGAACACCTAAATCACCTAGATAACATTTTAAGCGTATGTCATTTATTGAATACTCGAATAATCACGTGGCATAAAAGATCGGTTGGATGAACTGTAGTTCTTCCTATAAAAATTAAATAAACCGTTTCTGTTCTTCATGATGTATAAGTGGATATTTCCTTCTCTTGCAATATATTAAACCAAGTCATCTTAGGTACCTACATATTTTAGAAAAGCGATTAAATTCATATCATATTTTCCTTATCTATCGGAATACCAACTATTGGATACCAATATATTCTACCTGGCGGGTAGTTTAAGATTCCCATTATCATATGTATTCCATTTATACATTTCTGTAGTATTTGAAAGGGAAAATTGGGCAAAATTATACTGAATTATATATAAATTTTAACCATTTATTGAATTACGGCATTATTAATATACGTTTTGAAGAAATCCTTAGATCTTATCCCTGTCTCATTTCGTTCAACCGCTGTATATCCATCTATTGATGGTGTTTCAAATATTACTTTATATATCTATTTTGTAATTTTTTTCTGCTGGACAACACTATTTTGTGTATGGCCACTTCCTCGGCATTGTATTGTGTTCCTGTTAATTCTTCTATTCATCTTCACTAATATTAGGCATGCCACCATCTGTGTCATAAATGATTTCAATGAGTTTCTTTCATTTTCGTCTCTCCAACCATCATAATCTTCATCTAATAGTAATCAGATATCAAAATCGGTATAGTTGTGTAAGACACCCAAACGTACTTTTTTTTATCAGATACTTCGGCATCATTTACAACTGAATAAAAATAATATTCTAAGTTATAAAACTAACAGAGATTTATAAAAAGTATAGAAAAAAAAATGAAAATATTTCAAGAACGATACCAACCAGTACGTTTGTTGTAGGACAAGGACATATAAAAATTGCAAAAATTATTACCAGTCGTGCGAAACGTTTTTGTATATAAATTAAGAAACAACTATTTAATTAAATTTTGTATTTACCTATAAGCGATATTATTAACATCTTGTTTGAAAATTAAGAGCAAACATAACTCTACTTTACTCAACCACATCAACAGCTCATACTGTGCTATCACTGTTGGTTCTACAAATGATTTAAAAAGCGCACCACTAATTAAAAGCGGCATCTGGAATGTTCCTCCAGAGCTACACCATGATTTCGGGTCTAAATTTTCACAGCATAATTTATTGTGCATATAAAAAACTGATGTCCCTTGGTTATAATATATATGCCTTACGCAATGTTGAGGTGGTCTAGGGGAAAGATATTCTGGCACGTAACAAGTAAAGTAAGTATGGGAAATATTGTAACCCACTTTAACCCTGTTTAAGGTAGTTAGTTCCGTGGCGGACCGTTTTAGGTACTCTCCGAAGCACCACAATAGCAGTGTGTTAGCATAGATTCTAGCATGTGCAGTTGCACAACGAGGCCCAACTGCGCCGAACTGTGTTAGTGCTTAATAGTACTTGCCCTGTCTTACCTCTACTAAACCCACAGTGTATGTCCGCTTCGCGAGACTACTCTAATGTGAGCGTAACATGCGAAGCGCCACTAGTTTGATCCTTAATGGCAGATGATGACCATCACCTAGTACCGACTACACAGGAAATTGGAAAACATTTCTGACCACTAGAACGGTTTAAGCCGGGATAGATTTGGAATACATATACAAAACTTGACTTGTTTGGTAATAACCTAAATATTTTGGAGAAAAACCTAATTTGCCAATATTTTCGCCGTGAAAGCTGCTATCGGTCTGTGTTACGTTGATACGTTTAGCATATACAGAAATACATATATCTTGTACATAACCCAACTTTTTTCCAATTACTGAAATTATTTATTACTGATGCGATACATTCACATACACATGAATTTCCGTACTATATGGTGGACTCGTTTTGCTTGGTTTATAGTGCCATAGGAAACTAAACACTTGAGACAAGTTGAAGAGATACGGAATGACTGGTATGGACACGCAAAATATTCAATACAAATAAAGACCTAAATTGTAAGTGAAGAATACTGTTGACGTATTGTGCCTTAACCAGAAAAAGTTTGTATACGTTAGCAATAGCGGCCTGGGTAGATGAGTGGTTCTCCTGGTTGCAGCTAAAACCACAGAGAAGTTCGGGACGTTCGGGCGTGGGTTCGATACAAGGCGCAAGGATACCGGTTGTCTTATGTAGATAGTGTAAGTTAGACTACGTTTAAGCAAAGTACAATAAGACCTAGTGGCAGCAGTGCCTTGATGGTATGAACAAAAAATATATTAACAATGATTAATTTCGTAACCCGGATTTGCTTTAATAAAATTGGTAATAACATAAAATAATATGCACAAAACGTTCTGCCGATTAATAAATTGATCGAGTAATTAATTACACTCAATTGTATAAATTGTCAGTTTTTATAAGAACCACGTAAGTAAGTTGTTGTTGTTTCAAGTTGACATGACTATTAACAGTAAATTGAGTTATAAAATAGTATTATATAATGTTATATGTTATAAATTAGTAGTCTCCTGTGTTACTACAGAGACAGTTTTAGAATACGAATTACCATTCATAACAGAATTTAAACAATGTCTGTCAATATGACCAACGTCAGTTATCTAAACCCGTTATTGAAAGTTGCAGCACTTTTGGCAATAATACCAATCCACCTAAGTTCTGGAAGGGTAAAAACAAGAAATAATACATTATATCCAGTTTCTATGACGATAGTCATTTTTGTTATTAGTGCCTACTCCATTTGGAAAATATGCATGAATGTTAACTATGGATTTGGTTTAACCGCAAAGGTTATTGATGTAACGATATCGATTTCGCTAACAATATCAACTTGCAGTATGATTATTAGATTTTCTGTTA
The DNA here is from genome assembly GCA_014611495.1 of Limonius californicus. Classification (NCBI taxonomy): domain Eukaryota; kingdom Metazoa; phylum Arthropoda; class Insecta; order Coleoptera; family Elateridae; genus Limonius; species Limonius californicus. The sequence continues at coordinate 7,683 of JABXWE010059559.1, forward strand.
TCAATTTCCAAAAACTAGAAAACTTTATACAACTCTTGGTTGGATTAGATAATTCACCAAACATTACTATAGAAAGACGCAAAAGCATTTATCTTCAACTCTTCAGTGTAGAATTGCTTTTCATAGTCTGCTCTATTTATAACGCATCTGCTGCCATACCAGTATTTGGTTTATATTCATTTATACTGTACAGTCACCAAACGGTTCATCAATTTTATGACACTGTTATGGTGTTACTAATTATTAACTACGTAAAATTTATAAAGTTGCGATTTCAATGTTTAAACAACCGCTTAAGAAATATGTTTGAAAACAGAAAATATTACAACGTACAAGAAATGCGAACATGTTACACTCGTTTGAGCAGACTTATTGGAATATTTAATGACCTTTTCGGTTGGAATATTTTGCTTTTAATGATTAACGTATCAATTGGTTTTCTTGGTACTGTAAATTATATAGTTCTAGACTTTAAAATTAATGACCTAAGTGCTGTGCATAACACAATTGCATTAACCGAAGAAGTTTTAGCAATTATTGTTGTGGTGTGCTGCATATGGGGTAAGTACTTAGCTATCCTGTACACTTTCATGTTATATTCAGTATAATACTATAATTCATTTACGAGGATTTTACTATTCTTATCCAAAGTTTTCTTTTGATATATTTCTGATCTTGCAACTTTTAATAAGAGCTTCATATTACTAATTTTATGTGGGTTGATGAACTTACCTATTCCCTTAGCTTGCTTGCAACTGTCACTGCCACATATAATTACACAATAATCGTGAAAGTTCCACGCACAACGATTCCAGTTATTTAAATCTCTTTCGTCAGTTTTGTGGTGATACACAATCTTGGGGCAAACCACTTTTCACAATTACACAATAACTTATACACTATAAAAATAGTCAATTGCTTGGCTCGATAAACCGCAAGTGACGCAGGCAAACTTGTATTTATGCCCTAAACATGCTTTATTAGGTTTAGGTTGGGACTTTTAGAGGGTCAGTCCAACCGGTGTACAGCAGTTGCACCACTAGCTCAGATATAAGAATAAGCCTACCCTGCAGTTGTCCACGAGTTCAAGCCATGGGGGTTATAACCGGGCCAATGGAATTTTTATCTAATAGCTTAATAATTACTATTAGAGAAAAATAAAATCTTTTTATAATCACTAAGTATCGAGTGTCTACAACAAAACACACATACACATACACCGCGCTGTTGCGGGTTAATAAAACGAAAGTATTTAGAACAGTGCTATTTATTATTTATATTTAATGCATCATCATCATCATCATCATCATCTGACATAGAACTGACTCGATGAAAATATACCACAAACACATAGGTGAGTATTATTGTGGTGAATACCGATAAGCGATGGATTTTACAAAGCTAAATCTAGATATATAACATCTTCTTTGTACTCTTTGGGTTTGTTTTTTACAAATTCTTCCCGTTTTTTTGTTACCTGCCGTAATTTTTTTACATATCGGTTAGCACTATTAATTCGTGCGTATGTATCACACTGAAAATTATTTACACAAACACATACTGGTATAAGTTAGGATGCGCTTTATAAAAATTTGAATTGAATCTCGAATGGAAAGATTCGCAACCATTTGTTGTCCTAGCTATTGAATGTGAAGAAGCTGCCTACATTTTGGGAGGGAATGGAGCTTCCTTATTTATATAATTGTCTACCACATAATCACAAAATTTTATTACCCTCGGATCATTTGGTAAGTTTTCTGCAAAATCTATGGCAAAGCATTCGCCTACTTCTTGAGGATCTGAGAATGATAGACCAAAAAAGTAATGTAAGTGTTTTCCAATACATAATTGAATCAGGATCTTTATATTCATTACCAAGATTCATTTCTTGGATTTTTCGTTACCACGACTGACCGAAGTGAAATCTGCAACCAATGACATGTACATCTGACCCATTGATGATGATAAAAATGCAGATTTGTATAGCAAGAAAATCCAACAATTTCATTTTCAAAATCGACGGCTAGCACAAACTTTTCTCCTCTGCTGGTCTGAGGGCTCAGGTCCTCTAGCTACTGAAAATCATCCATGCGGTTTTTTGGTAAAGGCGGTAAAATAGATTGTAAATATTTTCGCGAACTCTTGCCACATCTGTTGACGTTATTTCATCAGCAAATTTGCTAGAATGAAGTTCAATATGAATGATCTGGAAAAGAATAGGAAACGCAATTATTTTTTGTACGTTATCCACTGGTTTGCCTACAACTACAAATAAAAAATGTACAATATGGATTTAGGATCAAATCAGCGCTCTAGTTATTATAGTAAAGATGAGTTTTTTATACATACTTTTGATGGTCTTTCTGTCACATCTTCAAGAGTTTTTCTTTTGGCGCTATTACTGACTGCTTGCCGGTTTATATTATCGTCGGCATTGCGGTTGTGATTAATGAAACTTTCGAAAACATTTTTATCTTTGCCGACTATGTATACCTTCGAATCACACTTTTTATTGGTACACCGCCAACGCACTTTTCCATAGGAAGATTCATGCACTTTCCGAAATTTAAAATTATCCACTACCATTAGTACTTTACCGTTTTCACTTATGATAAATGTTCCTTCCATTGTAAACTAAAGAGGACTTACTTTTGAGAAAATCAAAAGATAACTAAATTTTAAATTTTCATAACCTCTCTTTATAAACCAAAAATATCAAGAAAAACATATTTAAACTAATCCATAGTTACATAGTCATTACAGATATTATAATGCGAATTACTTAGTGGCGCAACTGCATTATGGGGCTAATCCTCTCCTTGACCACCCGAAGGATTAAGTCCAGGTAAGTGGCGCAACTGCATTACGCCCAGTCCAACGTAAAGATTCCAGCATTGTTCAGGTACTTCCTCACTCTAATTGACCCGTGCGGCCTCGCGTTGTCGTGAATTAATATGAAACGATTGTTGGTATATTGAGCCTAAGGGATAACATAATCTTTTAGATAATCCACTATATACCGATCAGCATTAATTGTACCATTTTCCGTTACTACCAGTAGTGTACGACCATTTAAGGATATACCCGCACAAACCATCAATGATCGTCCACCAAATGAGATCCTTGGCGACATGGCACACTGAGCATACCTTTCTCCTTGTCTACGCCACACACGTTCACGTCTATCTGGTGATTTTAGACTAAAGTGTGACTCATCTATAAACAAAACAGTGCTCCAATCGTCCATCATCTACCTTAAACGGCCTACAGACGATACGATCGGTTGTACGATGCGTCGTACTACAAGTTGGAAATAAAGTCGTATAGACAAGTTGTACGCTGTTTTTGCCTACTAACGTAACAAACGTGTAGTACGACAGGTAGTACAACTGACTATTTAACTTCTCTTTTAAATAATAAATTGCGCATATTATTAATTTTTTTCTTCAAAATATCCGTTGTTGTTTGTGGATTCATTTCTTGCAGTTTTTAAGAACTTCATAACTGACGTTTCGTTTTCCTTTATTTGCGTAATCTTTTGATTTCACATCCCACAAGCAACTATTTCGTCTGTATAATTCTATAAACTCTTCCCAAAAAGATTTTTGTTTCGACTCCATGGCGAATTTAAATATTATTATTATTATTTTAAAAAACAAAGCAATTACAGCATCTGTCACTTATACGGGAGGGGTGTCAAATTGTACTAAAGATCGTATCAACAAGTCGTAAGAACCTCTACATGTTGCAACCTGTGGTTCAATTTGGCGGTTGTACTACAGATTTTATGGAAGCTCCATACTGCCATCCGATACGACCGCGTCGTACTACAGGTTGTACTACAACGCTACTAACGATGCAACCGTCGTTCAAACCGTCGCATCAAACGCGGTTGTACGACGGATTGTACAACAGATCGTATCGTCTGTAGGCCGTTTTAGGTAATCACGAGCAAAATGCAATATTTCGTTCTATAAGTAGGAATTAAGGGCCAGTAGCGTGGCTTCTTGAGTTCAAACCACGTTCTCTAAGTCTTCCGGCAACTATTCTTACAGAAACCACCAGCCAACCAAGCGTATACCTCTTTATGGACCTCTAAACAGCGTTCTATTAATACTACTAATGCAAGGGTTGCTTCGCTCGTCCTAAGATGTTTACGGAAACCAAACTGTGATTGACCAACCTGATCTTCACATTTTTGTCTAATTTTATAGTATATTATACGTAGGAATATGTTCAACGTATGAGATATCAAACTGATGGTTCTATAGTCTTCCCACTTCTGAGCTTTCGATTTCTTTGGTATTGCTACAAACGTTGAGCGTAACCAATCTTTTGGTATGGTACCACTTGCATATATATTATTAAACAGTTCTGTCAATCTTTGTATTCCACAGTCTCCCCTCTGTATTTAAAATATTCTGCTACTATATCATCGTGGCCTGCAGTTTTCTCAGCCTTAGTCATTTAAATTGCATATGACACTTCTGATCTAAGTACATGTAGACCTCCAGCGGATGTTATATCTGGGCCATTAGTACACCTTTGAACAATTCTTCTATATATTCCTTCCATACTCGATTTTTATCTTCCATATCTAACACTATTTCATTTGTTTCATTTCTTATGTTCATTGGCATTCGCTTTTTATAACGTCCTCTCATTTTCTTTATTTCCTCGTGGAAATTTAGTTTATCGTGATTTGTTTGCAATTCTTCAATGTGTTTGCCTTTTTCCTCTAACCACTTTTCTTTTGCTTCTTTAATTTTTGTTGTTATGTTGCGATCTGATTTCTTATATGCATCTACATCTTTTTGTTTTTTCATTTTTCTTCTTGCATCCATCAGTTTTATTATTTCATCCGTACTCCATTCGTTTCTTTTTCTCGATTTTCTTGGACCTAGAGGATCTTGTCCTGCTTTCTTTAAAGATTGTTTAAGATTAATCCAAGTTCTGTCAATTTTGTCTTCTAATGTAGTTCTTCATTTTCTTGTACATGTAATGGCTTTAAATTGTTTATTTCCGTCTCCATTTGTTAAACAAATTTGTCTCTTATATCTGTATTTTTTAGTCTTTCTCAATCTAGGTTATTATTAATTTTTGGATTTGTTACCTTCTTAAACTTCATCCTCATCTTATGGTAATTACCACTGGGTTGTGGTCCTACCCAATATCAGCACCCGGGTATGTCTTTGCACTCAAAATACTGTTTCTAAAACGCTCGTTTATAAGAATGTACTCAATTTGGTTCCTAACAATTCCCTCTACTGTATCTTGTGTAGATGTCTAAGTGTAGAGTCGTCTTTTCGGTAATTTGTACCAAGTATTGGGTATTACTAGGCCGTGTTCTTGACAGGATTCTAATAGTCTTGAGCCTCGAACGTTTCTCTCACCTAATCCAACATTGTCCACAATATCTAGTTCTCTTCCTTTGCCGATCTTTGCATTAAAATCTCCTATCAGAAGATTTATATCCTTTTTCTTTGTTAGTTTGTATATACCTCTTATAGTGTTGTAGAATTCCTCTACTTCTTCATCGGACTTGTCAGCTGTAGGGGCGTAAACCTTTAAGCTTTTTGTTTATTAAAATACCTACACCGTGCAGCGTTACTTAATTATTTTCTCTACCTGAGTAGTATAAAGTGTATTCTTTTATGGTTGTGTATATACCATTGTTTGTCCATTTAATTTCACGTAGACCAAGTATATCGATGTACATTCTTTCCATTTTGTTAACCACATTGGCTAGTTTTCCAGGTTTAAGTGGACTTCTTGCATTCCATGTGCCAAACCTATTTACTGAATTTAAATTGCAGCTGGGGATTCTTCGCACCCTCTGGTTACTTAAATTTGTACTCACCATAATAATTATTCTTGGGATACGAATGCGGTGGTTTCCCATTTGCCTTCCACATCGTGGTGGTGTAGCCGATTCTTCTGGCTTCCAGGTTCGCCTACAAGTTTCTGTTACGTAGCTGTCCAGGTCTCCGTAACCACCACCTACGTTCAGTACTGCTAGAACCACTGCCTTTTAGCAGTCCCGAGTATTTTATGTCCTCAGTACCCACCATATCTGGTGGGCTTTCCCCTATTCGCGCCCGATGGAGGGCTAGCAACACCACACGATTTCTACGAGACTCTTCTGGTATATTTTTCAGTCTGGTTATATCGAATTATAGCGTCAGAGACGGTGCTACGATCTACATTTAATGTTTGGACGGTATACCATAACGAATGCTTCGTCCATCTTCACGTAATGCAACCGCTCTGATGACTTCCTCTCGTATTATTGTTTTTGGAAAAATACAGAAATCGGGGTAATATTTAATATGTCCACACCACACCGGCTTCGGTGGCCTAGTGGTTAACGAATTTGTCTTTGGATACTAAGGCCGCGGGGTCGAATACGGCCGAGTTCGATGAGATTTTTCTAGCAGGGAAAATCTGAAAGTGCGCCTTCTGTCGGATAAGAAATCAAGCCGTACGTCCCGTGCCACTGCGATGTGTGACACGTTAAAAATCACTACTGGAGTTGGAATTATCCCAGATGATGGCTGCAGTGCTTAGAGATGCTTGGAAAACCGCGTCCTAGACCTCGCTCAATCAAACGACAAAAACAGCATGCCCACAACACAGTACACAATACTTTTTTTGACAGAAAACAGGAAACAAAAGAATAATTTTTCGATACGCGATTGTTTGATTGTGCATAAAAACGCGTATTAGAAGAAAACAATGTTTTTACGGAATGTAACATGCGGTATTACGTTTATAGCTTCTTAAGAATATTTAATTTTAGTATTGAATAGAAATTAAATTTAGGCGCCAGCATGAAAGTTCTGAAAATACCAAATATAAGCCGTCCGGTTTTTTTTTGACAAGCAGTGTATTTTCACTGGAGCAGCTAATGCATATTCGAAATCAATTCTAACGTTAAATTAGAAGTATTTATAATTATACAAGGCAGTGTAAAACGATCACTCGTTATCATCTTTATAAACCCATTGTTTCGTTCTGTCTCTTGCTCTTTTCGCGTTATTGCTCTCCCTTTTTCTTATAGCTTCTAGCTGTCGAGTGAACATGGCAACTTTCTATGAAGATAGTATACATGCAAAGTACACTACTCAAAATAGTCAAAGTAACGAAGTTCATATTGAATATACAGTATACATTTTGTGTTACTGGGTTGAGGTGATTAAAATGGTATTGTATGTAATTAGGCGAAGGTAAATGGTAATGATGTTTAATAATAACCTAAAAACAGAAAACTACTGCTATGAATTAAACACTTAAATAGCGGCAATTCATTTTAATACACTAAGTTGCACCTAGCCCTGTAATTAATACTTGACAGCACCTAACTTTACGTAAAATTAAGTTGTCTAATGATTGGCAACCCTTCACTGGCACGTCCAAATCAAAATCGGGTCTCATCAGTAACAAAAATCGAGCTACGTTATTCTTAGTTCCATTGAACACGTTTTTAGCATAAGCTGAAGGAGCAGCGCGATTGCCGAAACGTAAAGTACGAATTCTAAGTAGATGTCGAAATGTAGTCCCACTGCATGAAGTTGGTTCCTGATGGGTTGATCACTAAATGTTATGTACGTGCTCTGAAGGGTAGTAACTGACTCCGGGGCTGTTATAATGTGATTACGTTTAACCTGCAGTACCACAGTTCCATCTTCTTTACTTCATACATTAGGCTGTCCCGGCTGTTAAGGATCCCCGGTGTTTCTTAATCTTAATGGTATCCTTTCTCGTTAGGTAATATCTAATTGCGTAAACTTCTAAGCGATCCTAAACATCATATTCAAAACGTCCCACGATCTCATTCTATTTCCTTCTATTTCTTGCTGTGTATTTTATATCTATAGATCCCCCTTTACAGCGGTGTTTCGTATCCTACCCGTTCGTGTACATCTACAGCGGATCTGAAAATGTTAATTTCTGTCGACTGCATTTCTTGTTTGGGTTTATTTGTCACCCACATTTCACTGCCATGGATTATTGTGGGTACTACTCTGGCATTATAAAATTTGAGCCTAGTTCGATTCCTAGTCATGGTTTTTTAATTGTATGTTAATTGTTGTATATTAAGATACTTCTGAAGTTGTTTACCTTTTCGCCTACATCCCTTTCTGCGCCGAATGTGATATCATTTGCAAGGCATTTAAAATGTTTTCTTGTTCTGTAGGGGAGAAGGGGGCACATGTGGACAGTGGGTGCATGTGGACAGTTTAAATTCTCCCGCTACTAATGTTACACAAATTTCCAAAAAATTATTATAGATGTCTCTGTATGTACCTACAACACTAATGCATTCCAAAACTTCCTACCATTTCCGTAATTAATGTGATTGTGAAAAGTATACCACACGCTCTTAAAACTTTTTTGTAAAGTGCACCGATTTTTTGCTGGTTCAGGTAAGCAAAACTAAATATATTTATTTTCTTTCATGGTATATATGCAAAAATGTATGCAGATTGCGAAAATGAAGAGTATTTTTCAATAATATGAAATTTGAAAATTTTGTATGCTTATAACCTAAAACATAATGGCCGGGGTGCTTGTGGACTTAAAAACTGGGGCACATGTGGACATGTCCAAGTTTCCACATGTGCCCCTTGTTGCATAGATTGCTTTTTAGTTTTAACTTTTACTTACAGAATGGTCAGAAATTATGTCAAAAAAACAAATCGAGCAGATATTGACGAAAGTGATGTTCAAAAGGCGCTTACAAAAATATGTAAAGAAGGAATGTCGATCCGTACTGCAGCTGCTCATTTTAATTTAAAGAAACCTATGTTGCATAAACGGCTTAAACTAATACGTAAAACTCGTACTGGCAATGATTCTGGTCTTGAGTCACAATCTGAACTTGCCACATATGATGGGCGAATGTCTAAATATGCAAGTAAGCAAGTATTTTCGTCGGATGAAGAAAGAATGTTGAATGAGTACATACTAAAATGTTCTAAAATACATTTTGGCTTAACATATAAGCAAACGCGTAAGCTAGCTTACGAATATGCAAATAAGCTAAACAAGAAATATCCTGCGAAATGGGATGTTCAAAAAGAAGCAGGCATTGATTGGATAAAATCTTTTTTGAAAAGAAACAAGAACATTTCATTAAGAAAATCTGAGAATACGAGCTTAGCTCGAGCAACAGCATTCAACAAACATAATGTAGAAATGTTTTTCAAAAATTATCAAGAAGTCTTGGAAAAATATATGTTTGATGCAAGTAGAATCATCAACATTGATGAAACTGGTATTACTACTGTGTTACCAGCTCCGAAGGTTTTAAGTGAGAAGGGTAGAAAACAGGTCGGCCAGATAGTATCTGCAGAGTGTGGTCAGCTCGTCACTTTCGTAGCCATTGTGACAGCAATAGGAAACGTACTTCCACCTCTTTTTGTGTTTCCTAGAGTCCATAGCAAACCCCATTTTGTCAGTGGCGGTCCTTCTGGTTCTATTGCTTTGGCACACAAAAGTGGGTGGATTACATCTACTCTTTTTTTGAAAGTGTTGAGACATGTAAGGGAACAAATGTCAGCATCCAAAGAAAATCCACTTTTGATACTTCTTGACAATCATGAAGCTCACATATCGATTGAGGCTGTAATGTTCTGCAGAGACAACGGCATTGTAATGGTCTCATTCCCCCCACATTGCTCGCATAGGTTGCAGCCTCTTGATGTTGGGGTATTTGGGCCTTTTAAATCCAAGCTCAGAACAGCTTTCAATGATCATCTTACATCGAATCCGGGAGTCCCTATATCAATTTATAATATTCCAACTTTATCAAAAGATGCCTTCTATTCAGCGTTTACACCAAAAAACATCATTAAATCTTTTGAAAACCCTGGTTTGTGGCCGCTGAATAAATTGGCCTTTAATGATGATGACTTTGAAAGTTGTTATGTTACCGACAGACCATTTCCTAATGATCAAAATGAACCAAGTATGTCACAAACATCAACATTGCCACATGAAGAAGAGGGAGTATTACCGCGCATAGTATTAACTCCCGAGGATGTGAGATTATTACCCAAAGCCCCACCTAGGAAAACAAAAGGTCGTGCTAGAGGCAAGTCTTGTATCTATACTAATACTCCAGAAATGGAGGAAATTAAAATAAAATGTACCAAAGCTAGCAATGTAAAAAAGTCCAACGTAGATAAGGTGAAAAGAGTCGTATTTTCAGATAGTGATTCGCCTGAACTATCAGACGTTAAATTTATGGATACTAATGAAGATAGCGATGATGAAAACTACAGTAATAGTATTCTAGACGATGAGGTAATCAATGCTGGTGATTATGTTTTAGTAAAATTTGCCACAAAAAAGAAAATTATCCATTATGTCGCAAGGGTAGACAAGTTAAACGAAACATCCAACGAAAAGGATGTTGAATTCTTGAGAAGAAGAGGAATGTCCTGGAACTTCAGCTTCGGAGACCTCCCTGACCTAGCAGAAGTAAGCAGGGATGATGTTGTATTGAAGCTACCAACGCCAGCCACAAACAAAGGGACAAGAACTTCCTCGTTTGTATCGTTTGGCATTTCAATGACTAAATATGTTGTTAATTGACATTTGTTCTCTTTACGATTCCAATTTATATTTTTACTATTTTCTTAAAATGTTGTTTTATGTTGAAATAATAAGATAATAATAGTTTATTTGTGTAGTATTAAAATAATTTGTTTGCCTGAAATTTTATTTCATTAAATTTTGTTAAAATAATTGTTATTCGTGTCTGTCCAAATCTACCCCTACACCTGTCCACATCAACCCACAGTTGGGGTAGATGTGGACATTTGCTATTTTTTTTAAAAACCCCCAAATTTTTCTTGTATTTGCTTCAAAACATTCGTGGGCTGTGAATAATGTTGGGTTAAACTGTGTACATGAATAATAGTGTAAACAAAATCTATTTGACATTTAACGTTTAGAGGGAGGACACTCTCAAAAAAACTGTCCACTTCTACCCCACATTCCCCTATTCCGTTGATTGAACCACTAAACCATTCAGTCCTATCCTGTGTCAGGAATATTATCCTTGTGTTGTATTATAATGGATAAACAGTCTATAAATCTGCTCCCAGTATACTCACAGCATGCAACATATCATCCCAAGTTAAGTGCCTACGCTCTATAATTAAAAGTAGTGATAACTGATCAGGAAGTACAAAATTCTAGATGCAGGATTTATGGCATTTCTTTAGTGCTAATACAAGAAGAAAGATTCCTTCTTCACACAGTGTGGATGTTTTTAAAAGAAACCCACATAACCAAAGTTACCCAAAAGATAGCTAAAAGTTAACTTGTCAAAAGTAGAAGGTCACCATTAGTCAACCATAAGTTAAGCTGTAGGTTAACTATGTCACAAAGTAGTTAACCATAGAGTAACCTTAAAGCATTCTCAAGGGCGGTATAAGTTTAACCATAAATGATGCCCAAAATCTAACCTTGAGAGAAATCTTCTGGTTAACCGTAGAAGATGTGCAAAAGCTAACCTTGAAAGTCGTCGTTTGGTTAAGTATAAATGATGTCCGAAAGCTAACTGTGAAACTTATATTTTGGGCACATTCTTGACCTACCAAAATGTTAATCTTGAAAATCGACTTTTGGGCATCTCCTCTACATACCCAAAAGTTATGCTCTGTGGTTAACCGTTATACCATCCCAAGGAGAGAAGGATAACCATATTGATGGTAAATAAGTGAACTGAGAGACATAACTAAAAGTTAATAGATTATTCTGTCAAAGAACACCCTAAGTATATCTGTAAGGCAAGCTATCAAAAAAATGCAATTGCGGTTTGAATTAAGACGATCATTTTATTTCTTATGGAATGACTAAATAACAAATGCATTACAAACAATTGCTATTAATTATTAGACAAATTTTTTAAATACAACAACTTATGTACTCAAAAAGTGTATCAATTTTAACTTTAATATCCAAGACAACGTTTTTTACTCTAACTTCTTAAGTCTTTCTGCGGACTTCCGGACGCATACTTTCGTAGAGAGTAAAATGTCCAGTTTTGTGGCACCAGGTATTATCTTTGGTATTGCAAATGAAAGCAAATATAACTTGTTAACAAAACTTATCTGTTGGCATATAACATTACGCTAATTTACGCTTATGTTTGTGGCGAGTAAATGAATCATTTCGAGTTTTTAAAAGTGCTAATGTTGTGTAATAACAATAAGTAATATCTATGCTTGTCAGATTTTCATTATATCTACACTCCCTTTTTAAAGTCATCTTCCGCTTCCCAACTAACTTGTAAAAGATAATACAGAAAAATGACTATATCAAAAACTATTAACCAAAAAATGCAATCTGGTTTTACATGGGGACTAATCGACCCAAAAACTTCAAACAATATTCGTTTCGCGTAGGAGAAACTATAATTATTAATTAAATTTCCTTGATTTCACATGAATTTGGAAAAATTATAACAAACAAAATGACCTCAATAAAGTCTTAAACCGCCCCCTGAACTTTTTGACAGACAAATATTTAGTAATCGGTCATGTTTTATGTTTTAGGAAAATGTATAGCTTAAATTAAATTTTAATACAAAGAGGTATAACAATTTATCAAATAACTTTCCACGATTATTAAGTGAAAAATTGCATAAATTACATCAAATATATAAAGGGATTCTATGTTAATATAACTGAAATAATAAAAGAAGTCCTACTAACGAACGTATAACATACCAATTGGTTATTCGGATGATATTCAATTACTGTAGCTTGAACATTTGATGGACACCGATCCAGCCTAAACCAATCATGACGGTGTGTCACCAACAGATCCTTCTAGTTGCATTTCCAACGTCGTTACTACCAAGCAGATAAAGCTTAACCTAAAAATTACAACCGGCCGTTCTTACCATATTTCTTACCTTAATAATTATTGGAAAAGATGCACACACGAGACCTGGGACTGTAACTGAAAATTGATGCTATTTTTTTAAGAGTACGACCATTGCCTTTGCTTTGCAAATGTTAATGGCGTAAGAAAGAAACCCCGGAAGATACAGCGCTTGTCTTAGTTTACGTTGTGGACCGTTCCATATTTAATTGGTAATAATTCTTGTTATTTTATTTAGAAAAATAGAAAAATTATCGTTTATCAGAGTGATCGAAACTATTATCAACGTACTGTGGTTATATTTTGGCAGGAATTTACAAGTATCTTTCTGTTAACTTTCAAAACCTGTTATAGAGCATGTAACCGTAAACTAACCACTATAGGTCGCTTTGAAGATACGCTACTATAACTTGGAAACTAGTCATAAGTCAACCTCGCTGGTTGCGATAAAGTTAACTATTTAGAGTAACTGTTTCTCAACTTTAAGTTGAACGTAACGGATACTGTAATTTTGGTCACCACTACGGATGCACAGAAGACGCCTTTAAATTACCCCCGGTAGGTCATTTTTTAAGGTTAAGAAATGATGACCTTGTGGAAAATTAGGGTTAACTTTGGTTATGTGGGAAACTGATTACTATTTAAATGTGAATGGCGTTTTGATTTTTTTCTTAACATACACGTTTTTACAATTGGTACACAATTTACACTTAAATATATAAACTGTATCCATTTGCAATTTTTATGTGGTAGCATATAGACATAATTCCTGAAATCAGAACGTCCATAGCGGTATTAATTCTCCACCTGCTACGATATTCCAAGGTTTGCATTCTCGTAAATAAACATAACTAAGAAGTTTGCCAGTAAATCCTATACTGCATGATTGAAAATCACTCTGCAGAGGAGAGTTTCATATCTTGTAAATTACACTTAAGTAAAATTTGACAATTTTGGATCTTTGCCCTTTACGATTTTCACATATTTTCGATATTTCATTTTTTGGGCTTTTTAGCATGTGGAAATTCGAAATATTTGTTTAAACAATTTTGTCTCTCCAGTTGTTTATTCGAGCGTTTCATCTACAACCCAATATATATATGTCGAATCCATAAGATGTAATTGTACATTTCATGAACAGGACATCCACTTCATGAAGCGGCTCCTTATACTGTAATTTCAAAATTTTCCGCCACATGGATTAAAATCCCATCCATTTCATGAAGTGGAACCCATCCTCTTCCAGATGGTGAAATTATACGAGACTACAGCATTTGGATAAGCAAGTTGTCCATTTCATGAAAAAGTGAGATAGAAAACAATATTTGGCGTAATATTGTTGGGTCGTCGCAAGTGGATGTCCATTTCGTGTTCTCTGTTTTCGTACCTATAGCTATATAGTGAAGTGGGAAGAAAAAAAGAGTTTCCGTTTTTTTATTATACTAAAAAAGAAAAACAGCTATACTAATATATATCAAAAAAATAAACACTTAAACTAGATTTCCTAGTAGAGGTTATGTACCAGCCGTTGTCATAACAGTCTAAATTGAGCAAACAAGTAGCTCATAATATGAGAATAAATTACAACTTATTTATTATATATCTGTATTATATATTATCAGACATTTATGTGCCAGTGCCACTAAGTTATAATTTTCATTACAACATACAAGGCTGTAGAATTCCTCAAATATTTGCGTTTGTTCTAGGTTTGAATGTTTAATGTTTATTGTTTTGACATATATTAGTATAGCTTTTTTCTGTTTTAGTATAATAAAGAAATACAAAACAAAAACTCCTTTTTCCTTCCAACTTCACTACACAGTTATATATACGAAAACAGCGAACACGAAATGGACATTCACTTGCGACGACCCAACAATATTACACGAAATATTGTTTACTATCCCACCTTCTCATGAAATGGACAATTTGCTCATCCAAATGCTGTAGTCTACTATAATTTCACCATCTGGAAGAGGATGAGTTCCACTTCATGAAATGGATGAGATTTTTGTCCAGGTAGCGGAAATCTTTGAAATTACTGTATGAGGAGCCGCTTCATGAAGTGGATGTCCTTTTCATGAAATGTACAATTACATCTTCTGGATTCGACATATATAAAAGAAAACCTTCTTGGCCGCCATTCATTCCTCTTTATTTAGCTATTCCTTAAATCGATAAATTCATACATTTATTAGAAAGTATAACTTATTGATAGAAATGATTAGTTTTCTCTTTAAGTACTTAAATAGATAAATATTTTTCTGACAATTTACTAATAGATAAAGGATAGCATATAGTACTTCTAAGTAAAGTAACGGAAAAACAAAATTGTACCGAACAGCGGTACGTTGTACGTATCAATATAGGGCCTATACTATAGGCTATTCTACAGGGTGTCCTTTAAATGCCTTAAAAGCTTCAGGTAGAATTTTTCCTTTATGAATGCTTAATACAAATCTTCAAAAAAAGTAGGTATTTGGAGCTTAGTTTTCTTGTACGAGAGTGTTAAAGTTCATATCTTTAAAACAGAATTTC
>JABXWE010059561.1:0-14546 GCA_014611495.1 Limonius californicus
CCACCCACAGACAGACATTTTTTAAAAACCACTTTTTTGGGTTCCTAGAGACCCAAAACGGATATATCCGTTAAAATCTCGATTTCGAAAATTTTCATGATTTCAATACTTACCCTATACCTATAAGGTATGGGAAAGTAAAAAGTAGTAGTAGTAGTTTATCGCTAAACAAGGATGACTGAGGTACGTGTTTCAAAACAGGAGTTTGAAAATATGATGTCGATTAATGATAAATTTAAAAAGAAGAGGTTAATCATGACAGCTACATCTAATAAAGATGGTACATATAGGTACAGTTAAAGATATACAGTGGGTTAGTAAATAATTTTTCTTGAAAAATTAATTTGTAAATAAATAAGATGGATCTAAATTTTTACACCTGCAACTCTGATCAAAACTGTTCTGTTTGCTTTACTAATCAAAATGGAAACATGGTTAAAACTAGATGTAGTCAGTCATATATTTTGTGAATCTTGCTTTCTCGTTGGTTAGAATCACATCATAGTTGTCCAATGTGTAGAACTAGTTTAAAACTTTATTCTAATCAAATACCTATTCATATAGAAAGGTTTCTTGAATATAAACGTTCGTTTTCATTTGATTTTTGAGAACCATGCACATCCTTGATAAAAAATTTCAAGGTATTTTTTCATTAAAAAAATATTAAATAATATTTTATTATTATAAATATAGTAATATGTTTGGATTCTAAGTCAATACATGTACCCCTTCCTATATATTACTTCTGATCGCGAATTTTTTTGTGTGATATCCATATTTAATATATCATTATAGTATATGGTGATGTTTAAAATTATTTATAATAATGAAATTTTATTTAATATTTTTTAAATGAAAAATACCATGACAAAATTTTTTATGAAGACATATTACAAACAACTCAAATGGATGTTGAGGTGACAACCGATTTTCAATCTAACTTACTAACAAACTTCAACGAGTTCAAACTGAATAGCTAGACCAGATTTTTACCGGTCGCCGTGTCGACGGCAGAAAATTATTTTGACCTAGTAGTATAATAAGTAAAGCTGGGCAGTTGCATATTTGCATGTTTTTTCCTATTAAGCATAACAAGCAGATTTTTTGTAAATACATGTTTTGCAATATTTAGAGTTAGAAAAGATAAATTTTATTTTGCATATATTGCATATATTACAAGATTACAGCATATGGCTTATGTTAGTGCATATTTTAGATGGTAAGGGCATAAAAATGCATGTATTGCATGATTATTTCAAGAAAAAAAAAATATTTTTAAATTGGTAAATGTTATTTTTCTGTAGAATTATCCTAAACTCAAAATCTTTTATCTTTAACAGGTAATTCACATAAAACTGGGTATTTTTGTATCTTATTTTCATAATCCCACATTGCAGGCATGTAAACATGTTAAGAAAACAACTATTTTTCGATATAATGATGGTGTTAAGCGTCCGGTGAATCATCGGTTTTACCTGAATTTGTTCTTCACCCTAGCCATTTCTTAGTTTGCAGATAAATATCTAATGGTAGGAAAAACCCTAGTGGAGGTGTAGGGTTAATTTTTAATTGTAGAATGACCATTCATTTCAGTTTTGTTCTGTTGTTGATTGTGGGTTCGTGTTGTTACAATACCTAAAGTTGGACGCTCGCGAAGTGAGTTAATCAAACAATGGATCAGAGAACATAAGTGCTTCACGTTTGACGGAGACATTGTATTCTGCAAAATTTGCTCCAAGCAGGTTAGTGTAAAACTTAATCCACGCATGGGGATATATCTAGTTCACGAATGTTTCTAGCTACATAATTTGATTCAAGTTTGTTGTAATTTTTTAACATTACTCTCTGAAAATTTCAAAAGAAAAGACATGTAAAACAATTTTAGAAGTTAATTATTTAAATCTATCATTATTGTAAAAATACAATGGAATTGATTTAGCAAAAAATGATTGCATATTTTTTCCGGTGGCGCAATACATCATACTTTGAATTTTGAATTAAAAAATAACATTTTTATTTAAAAAAGGTAATGGCGACCAAGAAATTTCAAATTGACCAACACATGAATACGGGCCCGCATAAATTACCAGCAAACGAAGCAGGACCTAGTCAGCAGTTATTAACGAATTGCGTAAATCAGACCGAGAATTGCAATACATTCAATAAAGAGTTGTGCAGCATGATGGTAAAATGTAATATTCCTTTCTACAACTTCGAAGTCCCAGAATTCCGAAACCTTTTGAAAAATTTAAAAAGAAGAAAATTGGGTCTAGGAGTACCGTTTCTGGAGTATATATTCCAGAATTATACGATCACTGCATTAACAATATAAGAGAAAAAGTTGTAAATAATTATATATGGTTTAGCGTAGACGAAACTACTGATGCATGTGGAAGATACATTGCAAATTTCGTAGTCGGAATATTGGGTGGTAAACCTTCGCCCAGTTATTTGTTTGCCGTAAAGGAATTACGTAAAATCAATCATTTAAGAATAACAATATTTATAAACGAAACTCTTTCATTTTTATTTTTACCAAATATATACCTCCTGAAATAATTTTGTATATGGTGAAAGCTGGACAAAATTTGAAAATTTTTGTTCCGCACCTCATTCATGCGACATGTTTAGCCCACGGAATAAACAGAGTGGCTGAAGCTACCAGAATGGAATTTCCATTAATAAATGAATTAATTTCTACAACCGAAAAGGTATTTTTGAAAGCGCCAACTAGGATTCAGATTTATAAAGAAATGCTACCGGATGTCCCGCTACCTGCCCAACCTATTCTGACAAGATGGGGAACATGGATTGACGCTGCTTTATTCTAGGCTAACAATTACGCGGATATTAAAAATGTGAATACCTTTGACCCTGAAGGTGCCCAATCAATTGTGGATTGCCAACAAATTTTTAATAACAAAAAAGTAACTGTGCAACTAAATTATGTTAAATCTCATTTTGCTGATATTCCAGCTATTATTAAAAAACTTGAAACTCAGAATTTGTACCTTTCCGAATGCATAATCATTGTAGAAAAATTTCAGAAGGATTTACAAAAAAATAAAAATGAAGTAAGGAATAAATTTAGCACAAAAATCAATGTACTATTGACTAAAAATAAGGGCCTGGAAGTGTTAAAATTTAGTAACAGCGTATTAAATGGAGAAGCGGAAACCTTGGATAACTTTAATGAGGATTATCACATTTATTTAATTATTGTCCCCTGACTTGCGATGTAGAGAGATCCTTTTCAGCGTATAAGAATTTGTTGGAGGATAAAAGGCATTCGTTGCTGGTAGATGCGATGGAAAAGCATATGATAATTTACTACATTTATTACATTGTAATATTTTATTTCTTTTTTTATTGAGTAATTTATTGTATAATATTAAAATATGACTTTAACCAATGTTGTTTAATGATTTATTTAGCATGTTAGTTTGTACCGAAATACGTATGTAAACAAAAACAAATTTCACTACATAAATATCGTGCATATTATTTTTTTGGAGCATATATTATTGCATATAGCAGTAGGTTACTGCATATTTAGTGCATATATTGGCAGTTTTTTGCAGCATGTTTTAGTGCATTTATGACTTATCTTTTTAGCATATCTGCGCAGCTTTAATAATAAGTGTACGTGTAAATGACAACGTTTTTAAAGTTTTTGTTTTCAAACCACTCATTTTAGATTGTTACCATTGTCAAGTCTGGTTTAATTCTTAGCGCAGATGTTTTGATTCAACAGATGTTTTGCTAAGGCAGATTTTTTAAAAATATTGTGTTTAGGTAAAAGCCTGATTTTTTGCTTGAATAGCTAATGCAGATTTTAAAAAAATGGCGTTTCTGAGTGAAAATGATGTGAAAAACAAGAGTATTTACCTATAAAACTTAAACAAAAAATGGAAAAATGGGTGGAAAAGAGGGGTGTTCATTTTTGGTCAAAATTGTCTCAGGAATTTCAAAAACTTCAACGGATGAAATTCAAAATCGGGCCTTTTTCCTTTTAAATGTGCGTTTTTGAAAAATGTGCGTTATAAAAGTGGGTCGACTTTCAAGGGTTTTTGAGGTGAAAAAAACTTCAATGCTTCAAAATCATGGTTAAAATCCTAGTTTTTGTTAGTTTTTATAAACTTCAATGAAAAAAACTTGAAAATCGAGCCATGTTCCTCTAAAAACGCGTTTTTAAAAAATCTGTGCTTAAACAAATGTTTGTATTTTTAGGGATTTTTGATCAAAAAATGAGTGTTTTGAAAACAAAGACCTTAAAAACGATGTCATATGTTTAAAAAAATTAAACAAAAAAAATCTGCGTTAAAACGTACACTTACTATACTATTCATCTGTGTTATTGTCACTTCATAGATTTTGCAATTGCAACAAAATTCTACTGTTTATAGTGTTCTGTTTTTGCTCTTAGGAAATTATTTACATTTTTACACGGATACCAAGTATTTTTAAGATATGTTGTCGACCAAACATTAATCCAACTGTCATTGGGTATTTTAGATTTGTCCCATATTCTGTGTCTGTTGTTCATACCAAAGAATTACAATTACATTTCATACCAATTATAGCCAAGCCGTTGGCCTTAACAACTTAACCAACTTATTTTACATCTTATTTTATACTTTGGAGAATCTTCAAATTCTTTCCACGTGATCTGGTTCGTGTTCAGTGCAATAACGACATGTTTATGAGGTTATATTATTCCCAAAACCGATATACTTATAATAATTTAATTGGTATTTTGCATTTTATGTTCAAATTTAAGAGTAGGTATTTGGTGAGATTGTGGAAAAGGCTTCTGTACAACAATAATGTGTCTTATTTGCGAGATCTTGATATATTGAGTATGTGGTTCACCCTGTAAAAGTTTTTTATTAGATTCTGTGTAATTTATTGCCACCAAAACCTTTGAAGCCTCAATCAACCTCGTTTGCTCGTATTTTATAACCTGAAGACGATTAACACCCTCATCACAATATTAATTTATTAAGAAATAAAGTATTTTGAGGTTATGTTGGTCCTTAAGCAACCAAAAAATACTAATTTTTAATAATTATAGACCCTAAATTCTTGCTACTACAGTAGGCATAAGATCTTAAATGAACTCTTTCGTTCATATGTTAGTCAATAGTCCCTGAGGATGATTTGGCGCAGATGCAGCTTCCTTTAAGGTTATGTAATTATAGAAACTATCATCTTCATTTTAAATTTAAAGTTATTGCGACGCAACTAATATTGAATGATCCAAAATATTGTTTTACTTCTTCACATGCTGGAAGATGATCCAACCCCTTTATTTCAGCTCAAAATGCCGGAAAGGATTCTTCCAACTATCCCCGAATGGTTCGCCGGCCAATGCGTGTTCATTACGGGGGCCACTGGCTTCATGGGAAAAATTTTAGTGGAAAAATTGCTCAGATGCTGTCCCGAAGTTGCCTGTATTTACCTCTTAGTGCGGTCCAAACGTGGTCGAAGCCCCAAGCAACGTATAGAAGATTTTATCAACAGCCCTGTAAGTTCCGTGATACGATAATTTGGTTTCGGCAAATTCTATGTTTTAGGTATTTGACACGATCCGGGATTCTCCGAAAAGTTCGAAACTTTTCGAAAAATTGCACTGTGTCTGTGGAGATTTGACTCAGAAAGATTTGAGTTTTTCTCCAGAAGACGTAGGGATGCTTCAAGAAAACGTGACAGCGGTGTTTCACATGGCAGCCAATGTACGTTTCGACCAGCCCCTAAAGACGGCCCTGGTCATGAATACAGGGGGAACCATGAAGGTGCTGGAGTTGGTAGTAAACTTCAAACGACTTAGAGCTTTCGTACATGTATCTACGACTTATTGTCACTGCGATCAAACAGAGCTTGAAGAGAAAACTTACCAGGCGCCCCATGATCCAAGGTAAGTCAATGGTAAGGTAACCATGATTACTCTCGACGCAATTATTTCAGGAAAATGTTGGATTTAGTGACGTGGATGGACGAAGAGTTGTTGGATACTCTTACTCCAAGGTTGTTGAAAAATGCCCCGAATACATACGCCTACACAAAGTGTCTTACGGAACAGCTAGTTACGGATTACGCTGGAAAGATTCCGGTTGCTATAGCAAGGCCTTCAATCGGTAAGTCCAATCGTATAAATTTTGTACTGGAACGTACTAGCAACAACATTTTAAACTTACAACTTGTAGGTCAATTTAAGACTATCGTGCACTTGTCTATGAACTCAGCTTGCAAATTGACTTAACACTTTTTTCGAAAAATCTTATCACTTCCACATTAATATTTAAATTTAACTCTTCTTTGAAATTTACCTAGAAACTTACCTTGAAACTCTTATTTCAGGTTCACCAAAAAGTTCTAACAACACCTAAAATGGATTTTAGAAACTGAAAACTTTAGCATTTTCTGTTCTAGTCACAGCAGCTTGGAAGGAACCCATTCCGGGTTGGGTAGATAATCTCAACGGTCCCACGGGATTGCTTGTTGGAGCTGGAAAAGGGGTAATCCGTTCAATGCACTGTGATCCAACCCTTCAAGCAGATATGCTACCTGTTGATGTTTGTATGAATTCAATCATATTGACCGCTTGGAAATTGGGGACTTCGCCCAGAGCAATCGAACCTTTAGTTGTTAATGTAACGGCATCCTCGGTAAGAACTACAAATTTTTCTTGCATATTTTGGTGGTAAGAACATTTGAGGTTACATACCACAGTGGAAATTTAGAGTTAAGGCAAAATTTACCATTTCAATATTAAAGCAATTTACGGTAACACTTGCCGCTATGCAAGTAAAGCCTGAAGAGAAGTCTTATCTTGTAGGAAAACCAGCTAACATGGGGAGAAGCCCTTGGCATGGGTCGAAAACATTTCTACGACAACCCTTTCAGCATCTGCTTGTGGTACCCAGGCGGAAGCATCAAGGCCAATTACTTTCTCCACGTGATAGCAGTTTTCTTCTTTCACACCATACCGGCTTACCTGATTGATTTCCTTCTGATGATAACTCGGGGTAAACCATTGTAAGCCGTAATCAACTTTTAACGAACGAATTTGTATTACCCCCAATTTCAGCTTGGTGCGGACTCAGAAGCGGATCAGCAATGGGCTGGAGGTTCTACAGTATTATACCACCCGACCATGGAAGTTTCACAATGAGAAATTGAAGAAGATTTCGGAAACACTGAATGAAGACGACAGGGTGGTATTTTACGCAGATACGTTGGGCTTGAATTGGAATAATTATTTGCTCTCCTATATTCTGGGGGCCCGAAAGTATTGCGTACACGAGGAGCCCGATACACTGCCATATGCCAGGAAGGTATTGAGAAGGTAAGCCAAAACTGTAAAGTATCTAATGGTAAGCAGTAACACACAGTTGTGTGTCTTTATTATTATTTATTTACAACATCATAGATGAAAACAAGAAGTATAAATTTAAGGTATTGTTCTTAAATTAAATTTTGCAATGCTACTGTAGAAATAGTTTATTGTGATGAGTCAGTCAAACTAATGGAATCGGTTTTTTTTGTAAATAAAACATAATATACTTCTTTGCCAAACAGTAAGGTAGGTAAGTGAAGAAAACTGCTAAAAGTTAAATTGGGATAAACGATAGAGTAATATTTGTATGGCAAATCAAACCAACACAATTTTAAAGTAACATTTAGCCTACATTTCAATTTTGGAAGAAGAAAATAGTTTATTTGAAACACTAATAGAATATTTTGTGAACAGGATGTTTCATAACTAGCGATAAAACGCCTCCTAGCGCCGTTCATCAGTGTATACTAACTATAAAACAGTTAAAATATTTATTTTTTACAGGCTACACGACGCGCGAGAAATAGTGGAAAGTTGGAAACTGTGTAATATGCATGTTGTATGCTCTACATATACTAGGGAAAACTATTCATAAATATTTATTACATAATTATTGTTATCTAGGCCAGTCCACGTGTTGACATTCTGCACATCTCACTGCAATTGAAATTTGTACACGTTGGAGCATGTGATCGTTTAAAGTTGCAGACACGTGGTTAATAACATTTGTTAGATCGTTCACATTGTTCACTAATGTGAGATATACCAAATCCTTCAGATAACCCCATAAATAAAAATCGAAGGACGTTAAATCAGGTGTCCTTGGCAGGCAAGTTGTAGCACCCCCCCCCCCACGACCAATCCATCGATCTGGAAAATGATTTTGAAGCCAATCTCGAATCATAATTCCATAATGGGCTGGAGTTGGTACCACCATTTATCTAATTTGTTATGGCCCAAACGATCTTTTTCGTCGGACAGCAACAAACCGATGGAAAGGGCTCTGCTACTGGCTCAGGGAGAAGGGGTGGCTCACGGAAAACACTTACAGGAAGGAAGGCTTGATTCTTGTCCAAATAAATGGGCGCCGCCCGTTCAAGCCACAGTGTTACGGGCCAAACGAGCTTTTTCGTCGACCCGCCACAGAATAGGTGGAAAAAGGCCTGCAGCGTACGGGAATCGAACTCACCTTTATTGTGCCTCCCTTCTGTTTATAAAGGTTGCAAAATTAATGCACTCACAAATACAAAATATACAATAATAAAAGAGTCAGTGAATTTTAACACACATATAATTAAATTATTGGATATGACGATACAAAAATGACGGCAAATGGCGTCCTTATAGTTCTATATTACAAACGATTAGTTTGAACGTTCAAGAAACAAACCGCCGCTAATGGCGCACGGTATTTACCTTCTTCATTCAACAACGTGGCCAGAGGCGTCGAGTTTACAAGCATACCACAATCTAAAAGAAATTACTCTTTACAATTCTTACAGTTCTTTACCTTAGCTTCCGATGAATGGGATAGAGAGATAGGCACAATTTCGTTCGTAAGATGCGGGAAAATCCGCACGCCCCTGAAGACTGGATGGAATGGAGTCAACATCAAGGGCTAAAACTTCGATGCGTTGGTCCCACCGTACGGCACTACCAGAGGGACAGGAACTGGGCTCGCCACAGGCGATCGGCAATTTTACAATAAATTGCCTTTCCAGGGTTAAAATCCAGTGTGTTTCTATAAATCCGACACTTGTCGCTAGTTCTGTTTTCACCCCACGGTAAAACAGCGAAACGAAAATCACACACGATGGACACCCATCGAAAACCCAAGCCGCCCTGCAGTATTCGACTTATTTACGCCCCCCCGTAGATGGAATTTGGGAAGGCTGGAGTCAACGAAGATGGAGGACTGACTGCGGAACTGACGCGACGCAAACCTGCATTTCCCCCAAAAGATTGCTACATGTTTCGAAATATGGTGTAATGATTCTAGAACGAAAACAACACGTATAACTTCCGAGGATCAACAGAGAATCTCAAGAATTGTTTTTGAACGGCAAATCTAGCCTACAAAGGGAAACTTCGAAATTGGCCTCGTCATAAATCAATCTTCAAAAATAAAAAAATAACCAAAATTTTTGTCAACATACAAACGGCAATTAAAATAAAGTGTTTAATTCCTATGAAGCAACTCTAATTCAAATGGAGCGGCAAAATTTAAATGAACATAACAACAGCTAAATGAAGATTCTCGTGAAAGGACCGGGACCGGCAGCTTACGAGGAATCGAACATACCTTATTGTGCTTCTTCCTAAATACTTCTTACAAAATACCTGCAAATGGAAAAATATACAGAAATGATTTTATATAATGGTTATAAATATATTAACCAAAATATTAAACGGTTAATACAAATACAAGTAAACCAGAACTAAAGTCGGTCCTATTATCGATGTGTTTACACAAAAGGCTTCGTGACGTCCGAGTTTGAAGACTCGGTGCTACTGGATACAATATTTAAGGCAATAGAAAAGGCGCGGCGTAGCCAATAACGGTTGAGTTCACAAACAAACTAGTATCGCAATAGATATAATTATTAAACAACTAGTAACTGAAGGTTGCTTTGTTTTACGAAAATCATAGTAATTCATTTTTTCGCATTTTGAAGCACTTTAACGAAAGAAAGGAAATCAGTGCAAACAGTTTCCGCTAATAACAGCAATACATGAATAATGTTTACCTTAGTTCAACGAAAAAGCTGAAGCACAAGAAGGTTTTTATTTCCTTATTTGACGGAATGCCTGGGTCAATGAACATGACGGCAACTCAAAGGAAGGATGTAATTGCACCATGTGGCCCAAATTGATTTTTATTCTGGAAACGGCGCATTGGATGTTCTAAATAGGCAGAAACGAAAAAAACAGCCACAAAGTTTTTAGTTAAAACGATGATGATGTTAAAGGGTTGAACGGGGGATATCCGCACAAACCGAATGAGAAAGTGATACCGTCCCTCAGAATATTATTTATCCCTGATTATCAATAATCCGACTTTTGTCAATATTTTTAAAATCGTAGAACGTAGACCGTAGAACTTTAATTACATCACAGGTTCAATTATTAACCTCGAATTCTAACACACAGCTTCTGCTCACCACAAGAGTCTCAAGGCGACTGCTTAAGTCCCAAAATACAAAATATCGAACCAGCCGGCACGACACAGATTCTTCAAATGGAACCGTGACGCTTTTGATACTCCAAGGGCATAATTCTAGGAAATGTTTTCGGCAAAGCAGTCGATGTAAAACAAACACATTTTAGTAATCATATTTTGCGATATCAAACGGTGACCTTTGATGTTTTGTTCAGTAATTAATTTGATTCTTTAAATTCGACAGGGAAATCAAACGAACGTTGCAAATTTTAGGTGGAACATTTTCCAACAGTATTTGAAACTCTTCATTTAGAAAATGTGGGAAATTTTCACCCTTAAAACGATTTGAGATAATAAAAGGACCAATTATATAATTCGTTATTGGGCTGTCTGTCATAAATGGAAGACAACTACCATCTCTTTTTTGAGACCAGTACTTTCCCCCTCTCGTAGTCCATGGTCAGTCCGTTTAATAACTGTGTGGTTCGGATGTCTTCTATTTGGATAGCGTTCAACATATAGCCTTGCAGCTGCGTTACAATTACCACCAACCTCTCCAAGAATCCAAAT
Organism: Limonius californicus; assembly: GCA_014611495.1. Classification (NCBI taxonomy): domain Eukaryota; kingdom Metazoa; phylum Arthropoda; class Insecta; order Coleoptera; family Elateridae; genus Limonius; species Limonius californicus. The sequence continues at coordinate 11,070 of JABXWE010059561.1, forward strand.
CATGTCAGTGTAGTCAGTAAATATGTATTCTATTAATGCAAGTGAAAGGGAATTTACAAAAAATCTAACAGAGAAATATGTTTGAAAATTGTAAAATGCGGAACAGCAGTATCAAATATAATAAAAATTACCATCAGCTTTGCCTAGATTTGCCTTGGTGCTATATCTAAATCTCATAGTTTCAACAATATTTTAGGATCAAAAATATGCAATTAACTTCCGCAGAAGTCATTTTCATTGTTAATATTTTAAGTTTATTGTTGAAGAACTATTTTTATCGGTAATATCTATTAGTTTAACTTTGTTGTTGAAGATACGTACCATTCGAATTTGAACATCAAGAAACACGTGTGAAGAAACTAGACTGTAAAAATAAATATATTAAATGTTTTGTGTTCAGTATGCACTGCCGAACAACGCTACAAAACGCTTTATCTTAACTCAGGGGATACCCTGTATACTTAATCTAGACATCTAATTTCAAAGGTAATGGGAATTCTAACACCGCAGGACAGAGTTTCACTGCTGAGATTGCAAACTTTACTTTAAAATGTTGCTGGATCGGTTTTGTGGCACCGATTTAGAAATTAATTTATTGTCACGGTAGGTGCTACCTTCTACGCTTGAAGGTAAGTTGCCCATAAACAGCGACTGCTGCTGGTTATAAAGAACATCCAGTATACTGCCAAATTCCAGGAGGGTTTCGGAAAAATCAGTTAAAAACTTGTTATACTAGATTAAATGTTAGAGAAATAGTTGATGGTAAATCAAAGCAATCAGTCAAGAGTATGCGAATAAGCCCCTCGTATGGGAGAGGTTCTAGTCCAACAGTGGGATCTGTGGTCTAAGAAAAAAATAATCAAATTAGCAAAAAGTTAAAAGTATTTGCAATGCAATCCTAGTTATTCTATTTTTAATATTAGTTTACAATCGTTGTTAGTCATAACAGTAGAGCTACAATGGTAATCCGATACAGAATCGTATCTCAGGAAGATGTTTAAAAGGTACGCTAGAAACCTATAAAACAATCGAATTGGATTAGATTCGAAATAAACATTAAATAGTAAGTCAACTAACAAAACGTTAAAGGAAATTTAAAATTTACAACTACTATACTAAATATTTTAATTGATAATATATCTTTCCGTTACTTACCAAAACACCTTGCCCAAGTTCTCTGTTTCTCTATAAAATCAATTGAGGGTAAGTCGTCATTCTTGCAAACAAAATTCAAGATCGTAGATGATAGATTTTGTGTTAAATCTAATTTAAAAAAATAAGTCATACTCCTGAAATAAGAGTGGTATCATTTGGCAAACGAAATATTGCCAATTTTTGATTATATTTTCTTACAGGTTATATTACTTGGATGTGGCCAAAGACTTATTACTGGCAGCCTTGTTCGTCTGGCTTGCCATCACTTACTTTTGGACCATAGTCTACAAACTGGAAGAAGCATTTACCAAGATAATTTAACAGTATTTTGTTATTATTGTATGTATCTTCATATGATTATCGATTTTTATATTTTAAAAACCCCGAATTGAAAATAAAGTCTAACCTATAAATGTGAAAATAATTTTTGATAAGCCATTATATTTTCTTACAGGTTATATTACTTGGATGTGGCCAAAGACTTATTACTGGCAGCCTTGTTCGTCTGGCTTGCCATCACTTACTTTTGGACCATAGTCTACAAACTGGAAGAAGCATTTACCAAGATAATTTAACAGTATTTTGTTATTATTGTATGTATCTTCATATGATTATCGATTTTTATATTTTAAAAACCCCGAATTGAAAATAAAGTCTAACCTATAAATGTGAAAATAATTTTTGATAAGCCATTATATTTTCTTACAGGTTATATTACTTGGATGTGGCCAAAGACTTATTACTGGCAGCCTTGTTCGTCTGGCTTGCCATCACTTACTTTTGGACCATAGTCTACAAACTGGAAGAAGCATTTACCAAGATAATTTAACAGTATTTTGTTATTATTGTATGTATCTTCATATGATTATCGATTTTTATATTTTAAAAACCCCGAATTGAAAATAAAGTCTAACCTATAAATGTGAAAATAATTTTTGATAAGCCATTATATTTTCTTACAGGTTATATTACTTGGATGTGGCCAAAGACTTATTACTGGCAGCCTTGTTCGTCTGGCTTGCCATCACTTACTTTTGGACCATAGTCTACAAACTGGAAGAAGCATTTACCAAGATAATTTAACAGTATTTTGTTATTATTGTATGTATCTTCATATGATTATCGATTTTTATATTTTAAAAACCCCGAATTGAAAATAAAGTCTAACCTATAAATGTGAAAATAATTTTTGATAAGCCATTGGCTTTCCAGTTTGAAAGCCTTTCAGACAATCTAAACGTATTTGAATTAGTTTAAATACTACAGCAGTCTCGGGGAACCAATCAAAAATGACCTAAACTATTTACAAAAAACCTACAAATATCGCAGTATTTTCTATTGAGGGCAGTGGTTTTTCCAGGTTTAAAAGTAAACAAAGGAGTTGATGCGTACTGGAGGCAATTACAGTCTTTTCGAATCCTTAAAAGGTTGCCCAAGAGTAACTGAAAGTAATTAAAACAAAATCTAATTTTGAAAATACTTATTTTGTCGGATATCAAAGCAATTTAATTATTACAATTCCTAAAAAACACTGCAAGAGAAATATTTAGATTTAACATTTAACTAGAAATATAAACGCATTTACTGCCACTCTACTATTTCTTCCAATTTAAAAAGGAATTTAATTATTTAAACCACAATATTTAAAATTACTCCAAATACGGTACTATTATTTGCCATGGTACTGGTTTTCCCCGTTCTAAAAATAATCCAATTAGTTTAAAGTTACTGGAACTAACCAAAACCATTTCAAATCCGCGGAAGATAACCTAAAAGTTGTTATGTTTGTGGCGGCAACCCCTGGGGTTCCGACGCCTTCCTTCCGGCGATACCTAGCTTAAGCCAGACATACACAATAGCGCACTTTGCAGTATCGTGACAATGAACCACTTAGGTCCTGGCGCTAGCCAGCGGATTGTCGTTATTGTAAATAAAACTCACAGCTGCCTTCCAGGAATTGCTTCCGTGGGAAACTTCTAGCGAGGCAGCTTCCACCCCTTCTACGAAGCTGGAAAGTTTAACCACCTAGGTGCACCATGAAGAAAGGCCAGTTTACTGGGCCGGCTCAGAAGGTTGACTTCGATATTTAATTTGTAAATAATTACGTGTACTTTTAACTGTAAATATATAATAATAAATTAGGTTAATACTTAAAAAAAATTTTTTTTTTAAGTATTAACCTAATTTATTATTATATATTTACAGTTAAAAGTACACGTAATTATTTACAAATTAAATATAGAAATCAATCTTCTGAGCCGGCCCAGTCTGCTGGCCTTTCTTCATGGTGCACCTAGGTGGTTAAACTTTCCAGCTTCGTAG
>JABXWE010059562.1:0-20187 GCA_014611495.1 Limonius californicus
CATTTTTGTTGTACGAAGAAAATAGAATGTTCACGGACCTTACACGAACAATAATCCTGTCGATTTTTGTAATTTACAAATAAGTATCATCATTTGCGTACTATATACAGGGTGAAATACTTATTTAATATAAACACTGTATCAACATAACCTTCATACTCAAATAATTCACAACTGGTGACGTTTGCTCCTGCTTTTTAGCTGTCGGTATAGTTGGTTGCCTACACAATAGGCGAATTTGACGCGTTTCTTTTAAAAGTATACATAGGCAATGTATACTAAAAAGAAAAATTCCCTGTATATATATATAATATTGGTTATACCAACCAATAACCAATAATGCGAGGGTTGAAATATCGAAGCGATGCTTTTGTATTAAAAACTAATTTTTCACTAACGCAAATCTAGCTTTGCCGCCACAATCGAGCTATTTTTAGCCGATGGTCGTCTTTTAGACCGCACCTTTTTGATGGACGTGCTTTAAAAGTCGCCTTTATCAGAGGATCCCATTGTCTAATTGTACTAATTCATATATATATATATTTTTTTTTGTTTTTTATATAAGCCCTTATGACGAATCAGGTAATGAACGTCATTGAAATATTTCACGACTTTGTATATCTCCATAAAGTTTTGAACGATTTAGAACTATAATAATCATATTTTTGTAATGTACCACACTTTCTGCATTTTCAAATATGAACGTGTAAAAAGTGGTATCAACCTTACAAAAATTATGTTATGAAACATAACCCAATTTCTATATTATTTATCAAAATCTATAGGCTTTATGATTATATGTAGTTGTCAAATTTTGTAAAAGTAAATTTACTATTTGCACGGTTGCAGTATTCAGTAATTGCGTCTTCTATTTCTTTATCGTGAAGTATTGGTAACGGCTATCGTCGATTATGAGATAAATGATGATGGTAAAGTATTATTTTGGATACAGATTATAGATGTAGTATTACTACGAGTATAATTACAGTTCAACTGCTTAGATCTGTTAGTAGAATAGCAAGGAAACTAAAATTATTTACGCTGTTAAACCTATTTTTGCCGAAAAAGTATGTTCAAATTTAGAAGAATTTGTTTGATAACACTCCGTTAAAAGTTTTGATTCTAGAAAATACTCTTTCTCTAAACTTTAAATTAAAAAAAAACCGTTTATAGTTCGATATGGAGAACATTAATACCGTCGAAAACTAAGACTTTCAATTTAGGAAAATTCTTAAAACGTGTTCCTTGTTTAAATTCCAATCCTTAAAAGTTATTTTTACCGAAAGCAAATAAAATACAGTAAGTAATATAAACTCAAATATTTACTTCGTAAGGATATACTATTAAGTGAGTTGGGCTGGATTTATCAATATAATCAAGAGTTGAGTATTCCTTTTACATCAGAAGAAGGCTTTATAAAGTATTCCTATTGAACAGACTGTAGTATAAAGTGATGTCGCTTTCTCTTCCACTTTGCTAAGTATAGAAACACTTACGTATTCAATAAATGTACTAAATAACTAAAACAAGCTGATGTCAAGTCCTGTATGAAAAGCACTTTTGTACATTCCCGAACCATTTTTATTTTAGAATTTAATAATATTTCTTTTGTAATAATTTTATTTTCGCGTTGGCTAGCTAAGAAATTGTTATAAGAAATGTAAAAAACGTCACTTACATGTAAGTTGTCTTTGATATGTACAGCGTTGCCATTTTAAAAGAACGATCTTTGAGTTTCAGAAGTAGACAAGCAACAGTTAGTGCTTCAAAGTATATATAGGTACTCGTATTTTGGATGTTGTAATCACTCGGTATTACAGTTTAAATTTCAAAGGGATTATATGCGGCAATTATGTTTAAATGCTGTAATACTTAATATGAGTGCCAAAGTGCTATATAATAGAAATGTATACGCTGATCTTACGTTTAAAGTGTATCGTTTTAAAACTATAGATATCTACGACATGTGCTGTGTGTTGCCTATACATTAAAAGATTTGCTACTGTTGTAGATGCAGTAGTTGCTCCTAAATAAAAACGATATTACAAATTTAGCATAATTTTAAATTATTTAATTAGTATCTTCTTTATGCCAACAATAGCACCTTGGCAGAGAGGATCTACTGCTTGAAATTGAAATTTCGATTAAAATCTATACATGTCAATCAAATCTACCGCCAGCACCAGCCTTGGTGGTTTAGTAGTTAGCACACTTGCCTATAGATCCACAGGACACGGGTTCAAATCCTGCTGCGATAAGCTTTTGCTATCGGGCAAAAATCTAAAGTGGGTTTTCTGTGGGATAAGAAGTGCAGCCCTCCTCTGCAATTGCGATGTGCGATATGTTAGAAATCGCTACTGTAATTGGAACTACTTTACATAGGCAAAATTCATAGTTAGCTGTAGAATGGGCCAAACGTATACTGTGTGAATAGAGATGCTTGGACAACTAGATCTCATTCAATCGGAATACACTACAATAGAAGTACTACTGCCAGTATTTTATACAGACTTATTCAGAAATGAAGAACCGGTCGTTCCTAAACAAAAAGTTGAAGAAAAATGTATTATGCCTAAATCTTAGATGTACCTACTCCTAAACTATTTCCCTACATAGTCACATTGGAACTTAAACACTTAGTAATTCGTGGAACAAGTTTTTGTTTGCCTTCAGATTGAAGGTTGCCGCCTGTGACGAAAACTAATTTTGTACCATTCCTTTCTTAAGATAAAGAAGCTGACAGGCTCTTGTCGCTAAATCGGAACTGTATGAGGAATAGTTAAAATTTTTCCAATTGGGTTGTACAGTGCAAGCCGCGGCGTGCGGTTGTGCGTTAACGTGCAGAATCTAGATTTCAGAGATGAGCAATCCTAGCCTTTTGTGCTGAATCGCCCTTCTCAACTTTCTTAAAATCTCATCATACATGTCTGCATGAATTGTCGTACGTTCTAGAACATCAACCAACAATACCTCTTTCCTGTCCCAAAAAACAGTAGCCATAAGCTTTCGGTTTTGAATGTTTGCTTGAATCTTTTGGCTTTGGGGCAACTCGCATGCTTCCACTGCATTGATTACTGTTTGGTTTTGTACGAAATACAGGTCTCGTCTCCAGTCACAATGTAATTTATGTACTCATCGCTAACTGTTTAGCACCGATGTAGAAAAGTCAGTGTAGAGGTCATTCGTCCACATTTTTGGCATTGTAGATCTTGTTACGGGCCAAACGAACTTTTTCGTCGACCCGCAACAAGATAGGTGGAAAAAGGCCTACAGCTTAGCTCAGAGGAGTAGGGGAGATTCACGGAAATCGCTTAAGGGAAGACATTTTCCTAGTTGTGTACAGGATATGTCGAAATTAACGGGTGCCACCTCCCAAATCAGAGTTGATTGCAGGTTCTCGTGGAAGGCCGAGAAACCAGCAGCTTACGGGAATAGGACTCCCCTTTATTGTGCCTCCTCCTATATGTAAAGCTTGCAAAGTTCATGCACACAAAGATTTATAAAAAATACAAAAAAATAAAAGATATAATAAATTTCAAAACACATATAATTGATCTATTGGAAATAAATGACAGAAATGTGATATTATACTTCAATACTACAAACGGTTAATTGATTGGCTTACGGCATTTAAATTCTTCAAACAAATCTACGTAGACAATTGACGACAGAAGGTCGCTTTTTAGTCGCATAAGAAAAAGATTCAATCACTTGAATTTTGAAAGTGAAACGCGTAAAAGGATTTTTTTCACAACACAAAATCTAATTATTTTACCTAGACTTTCGGTGAATGGAGTAGATAGAGGCAGGCACAATTTTGGGGTGTTCTTAAGATGCAGGAAAAATCCGCAGCCACAATCTGGGGTGTTTTCAGGTCCGGAAAAAAGGTAGACGTTTTTCATCGGGGAATTGTGGAAAAGAAATATTCGCTGCTACGCCCTTCCTAGTTCGTCGCAGCAACGGCACATGTACAGGAACAAGAAATGGGCTCGATATAATCCGCCAGAGGCGATCGGCAAATTCGCAAAGAATTGCTACCCCGCGGTGAAAACAGCGTTACGAAATTCACGCGAAGGACACCCATCGAAAACCCAAGCCGCCCCTGCAGTACTTGATTACGGCTTATCGCCAGCGATGGAGTCGAAGGAGATGTTAAATCCGATTCGGCTGGAGAAGATGTTAAGTCCGACTGAAGAACTAAACGCAACGCGAACCTGAATTGCCCAAAAAGATTACACCACAATGCGAAATATGGTGCAATCATTCCAGCACAAATCCTTACACGTGCTACTTACCGGGAATCATAACAACACAGAATCCCAAGAATTTTTGTCGGCAAATTCAGCCCACGGGGAACCTTTCAAAGGCTTTGCGAAAATGGCCTCCCATAACTCAATCTTAAAAAAAATAATATTGTGATAGCCTTGAGAATGGCAACTAAAATAGAATTTTAATTCCTATGGAGCGGCAGTTAAAATATGACTTTAATTCAGGTGGGCAAAATCAAATGAACATAACAATCTCTCACCAGTTTTTTCACTTGGTCCCTCTCGGCCATCTCTGAAATTTCTACACCAGGGTCTGACCTTTCCTTGACTCGTGATGCCTATGCCATGCCATATACAGACATATTTGACGGTAAATTTCGGTAGCGTTTTCGTTTGTGGTAAGGAGAAAACAACATTTGACTGGAATATTTAATAGGCCCTTAGTTTTCGAATAAGCCTTGTAGTAGTAGCGATGTAGATTGCGTATTAGTGTGACAAATAATACTACCGAGCAACTGTCGTTTAGAGAGTTGACTTTTCATTAATTTTATTATAGCGAGTTAACTGATATGTTGGCAGTTTAACATTACCTAAATTTGCTTATGCAAATGATTTTTCTAATAATATTTCTAATACTACCATACCATTTGCACTACGTTTCCATTAAAGTATTTTTCAGTATTACGTTTTCTGGTCTGATATAATCTAAGTCATTTCTTAAACGTACTGACAGTAAAAAGGGTGCGGATAATATATTGTCTGTAATATATAAAAAGCATCATTTTTTTCATATATTTATTATTAAAACTTTCCAGGGTATGCGTGTCACAATTTACTACGCACTTCAGAACTGTACTGAGTATTGATTTTTATAAGCTACCATTGTTTTTATATCGAGATGACGTAAATTTTTTATGTCGGGTCAATAAGCAATTGCGACAACCTCGAATTAAATCGATAGCTAAGAGACAGCACTTCCAGAAATTAAAAGAGCATAGTGATAAAATGAGCTTTTTCATTACAGCCCTTAAAATAAACAAACAGCAAAGCCCAAATTACATTGCTATGGCCTTTAAATCCAACAACCGCAACAATGACGTTTGTGTGTCTGCAGGTGGCTGTAGAATTTCAGCTAAAATTAGCTGCCTAAAGTTTGCTGTTGGGTCTGACACAATTTTTAATCAGATGAACAAAAATTTTTAATATAATTAGCCTTTGCGCGGGAGGTTGTGCTTCTTAATCTCGGCAAGCCGAAATTTATGACCTTTACAATTTGCAACTTTACTCCGGGCTGGAGTTGGCTCCGTGACGAGATGTATTTGTCAAACTGGCGTTTTCCTTAAGGCCTAGGGCGCCGGTGTCCTATTTCAGTCAAAGTGAAAACGTCATCTTTGAGCCAATGTAGAGGGTGTTTCCAGTTTCTCACTTATTGTAAGAATATGAGAATAGGGCTAGATTTGACAATTTTGTAAAACACATACTGAAAGAAGTTGTCTTACTATATTGTAAAACTGTAGATGGTAGCTTAGTCATCGGAAATGATACAACTTGTCCTACAATGTAATAAAGGCTAAGTTACGTTTCAGTTACTTCATATATTATAATGTAATTGTGAATAACTGATTACTTCTTTGTAACACAATAATAAAGATATTAAAAAAATAGTAAGTTGCTGTAAAGAAATTATTAAAAAGTATACACTTACAAAAAGAATATCAAAAAAGACCTAACTTATTGCAAGTAAATAGCAAAGAAATAGCCCAATAGTGAACAAAGTAATAATGAATAGTGAGAAAATAGTAAAGAAATTAATATTTTCTGTAAAACAATCTCCACTATTTCTCTGTTGCGGTTACTAAACGGACATTATTTATATTTATGTAATATAATATCCAGCTTTGGTAGTCCCTGACCATTTCCTACCTCCTGTATATGAATTTTATACAACATCAAAACGAATGTATTACTTAATACTAAATAAATATTACAATCACGATTAGTAGTTTGCAGAGTTGTACAGAAATCGTAACACTACATTCGAATCGTAAAAGAATCATAACATTACAATCCAATCATATAGAAACCGTAACATTTCAAGCGAATCGTAAAAAAATAGTAGTGAAATTTCGCTATATTCGTCTGGAAGTAACAACACACCCCATTCTTTATTATTCCTCCTTGGTTTTTCTTATCACTGGTTGAATTTTTAAAGCATTTTCGGGCGAGGCAGTTAGATTTGGTGACAAACGTTTCACTTTTCTTGAATGAACAGCTTTGCGCTTTCTTATGCGGTACATATCTAATTGTAAAAATATGTGTAACGTATTCTTGGAATTGAACGGTATGATACATATTAGTTTTGATAAATTTTGAGGTTGCAGTAAATAAAGGTTCTCTCTACATAAGGCCTTCTTATTTATTTCCGCAACAGGTTTTTATGAATAACAAAAAAAAATGTTTTTGGTATTTCTCAATATATATATATATTGCTGTGTTATCTTATACCTAATTGTTTAGAATCTATTTTGAAACTATTAATATCGGAGTTAGTCTCTGAAATAGATTATTAAACAAAGGTTGGGATTGATATGCTTAGTCTTATTATTGCCGATGGGTTTTTCTTCTGATTTCGCTAATTGGTATTTTTCTTCAAAACTGCAGAATGGTGTTGAATTGTTTTTGTTAATGTGGTAGCTCTTGAAGATTTTTTCCATAACTCATTTGTGGTTTTTTTCTGTAAACAGACTTGTTTTAGATTTCTATTTGATACTTACCTTACCTTACCTACATATGTAAATAAATTTTTGTTTTATGTATTTTTAAACCTTTCTGTTTGGAATTTTCTAATAGTTAACTCAGCTAAAGTATTTTAAGGACATATTTAGATTTAGATACATTTTCGTAATTTTGATCTGCTATCTGATTGGTTGTTATATTTGAGAAGTACGTCACGTTTTTATGCAGAACCCATACAATTGAAAGAAGCGCACTTGCAGCCATTCCGCCAATTTTAAAAATTAGATCTGTTTACGTAAATCAATAAAATAAATTGTTAACACCAACACGTTTTTTATATTAACCTTCATTTGTCACTCAACGGTTAAATTTATAGTTTCCGATATTCTGATACATAAGTTTGTATCGTGAGAACAATAAAAACCCCAGAGTTGCTATCAAACTGCCTAGATGATTGTAAATAATTTTAGAGAATGTGGAAGCATTGAAACGAAAAAGGGATTAGGAAAACCTGTGAAAAGAACTACAGAAGTTGTTGATAATGCTAGGTATATCATGGAAGCAACTCCTACTAAGCCGGTCAGAAAACTAAGCGAAGAAATTCATTTGTCATACTACACTGGCCGACAATTAACAAAAAAAAATTTAACATGTGTCCATAAAAAATTAAAACGGTTCAGCAACTTTTACCGCGTGATTTCCAACCTAGAACAAGTTTCATTATCGCATTATCACTGGTTCTTAAGCAACATAAATAATAATGCCATATTGGATCTTACTTGGTTCAGCGATGAAGCCTGGTTTCACCACAATACAGCTAAAATATGAGAATATGGACAACAGATAATCCGCATATGTGGCATCCACAAAAGATCGGTTTATGGGTGGCTGTTTCTCAAAAAGACGAATAGTTTACAAGTTTCGTGCAAGACATATACCTGCCGATTATTATCTTCAGAATATTTTAACCCCTTTTCTCAATGAACTCCTTGATGATGAAATTAGAAATGGCTACATCCAGCAGGACACGGCCACAACACACAGTGTTTGCTAATCGTGTCATACAATTTTTACAAGAATTTTATGATGATCGGTTAATTAGTAGGCATTTGTTTCCACCGAGGTCACCTGATCTTACAGTTCCAGACTTCTTTCTTTTCCCTTATTAAAAAACAATATTTTTAGTAATAGACCACAGAATCTAGAAGATTTACAAAATGCTAGTTCACAAAAGTTAGACGAACTTACCCCTGATACTCTGGTGAGTATGTTTGAAAACCATAAGAGAAGAGTGCATTTACGTTTAGAAAACAATGGTCAACATTTTCAATATCTTTTTGTAAAATCTTTTATTGCCTTTTTTCGATAAATGTGTATATAACAAGCTTTGCTCCAAATAAGCGTTTGTTTACATAGCCCATAATTGCACAACCTCACTATTTCGACCACAGGGACCACAGAACACTTGAGATGGCAATGTAACCTTGAATGTAGCTAACTAAAAGTATAGACAAACACTGGAAAAAGAAAGAGTTAATTTTAAATTTCTATTAAATAGTTAAATAAAAATCCTAATAAAATTTGAAATGTAAACAGTCAATTATTAATGTATGACAGTTAAAAATATTTATAATATTTACATTTTTATAATTAAAAATTAATCTAAAATAAGACTTTAAAATTCCTGGGGCATCTTTGACTTGGATTTTTATTGCTCTGGCAGTATTAAATCATATATTTATCAAAGAAACTTAAACTTTTGGTTATGTATCTTTGTATAAACCGACGCGACGCTTGATTTGGAAGTGTTTTCTTGTGCATTCCAAGGTCAGCTTATACTCCGGTATATACGGGGAGTTTCTGATGGGGACATATTTAATTTGAGCATAGTTTGAGTTTTTATATCTTTATCAGGATTTTCTTCGAAAACAACAATAACATTGACATTTGTTAATATGTATCGTCAACGAGCGGAACCCTCGAGCTACAAGCAACGTTTGATAACTTCTCTTAAAAGTAAGAAGTTAGGTGTCTCGGTGTGCAAGATATATAGTAAATGCAAATAGCAATATCCAAAATAGACGAGGATAGTGACGGGACTGGGGCCAGAAGGGATGACTGGAAGACAGCTTAACAGCATACCCTTGTTCGATATTATAAAACCATGAAAATGTATAATACATCAGCGGTTATTAAGGTGTACTGCAGGGTTCCGCAAGAGCTCAGGAAAGGTTTCGAACAAATAATTATGTAGTAAACTGTAATATGTAATATGTTAGTAAAAGGATAATATGTTTCCTATTTTTATATACCTACAATGTTATGTGTTGAACGATAGCGTTCCGAACTAATTTTAAGCAAGAAGGGCTCCACGACAAAATAGTTGAGAACTGATACAATAGATACAATATAACCTAATCACTAGTCTTTGATATTAAATGAAAAACTGGTTTGTTTTTTCGGAAACTGCCATCACTGCCGCCCTTTTCAGTATATTAAAAACATTTCATACTAAAATACAGTGTGCAAATCATTACCCAACCTATAGTTGAGGTTATTTAACACCCAAATCACCTACTATTCTTTTAATTCAAAAGAGCTCCACCCCGTTTACATCAGTTTACTAAAATGTAAATAACTTTTTTGTTACTTGTTCAATTTTGGTAAACTACGTCGTTTTAGAAAGCTAACAGTCCATGCTTAATTTTTACTAGATGTATAACTGAGTGTGACAAGTGGATGAAATCACACCCAAAAGTTGGTTAAAAAATGTGCAAGCTCATATCTTGAAAACCAGATTTTGTTTGGTGCATCTGAACTAGTATTCTGTTTTCTAAAAAACAATTCAGAAATTGGTGTTAAAAATTTTGTAGTCCCGCATATTCAGAACGGTGCCGAATTTGAAAAAAACTTACTTTTACTTTTTCGCATATACTTACAACCACCCTGATAAGTCGTTGTGAAACTTATGAAACGTTATTGCAATGCAGTTTGGTGTTTTCTGTAGAACTGCCTAACGTCTCTGTTAACATAAATAGTATTTCGAAGAAAACATAATTTAACGGAGTGTGATTCTGCGATTCTTCTTCGGGTGCTTAATTAGTTACGTCACGTAGCAATCTTCTCATCAATGTTTGTGTTACGCGTTTTAACTGCCACGTTTAGAGTGGCACAGACATAGAGAACGTAAAGGTTAACGTGGGCTTCAAACCACGGAAAGCGCAAACACTCCTACTCCAAAGAAAATTTACTAGGCAGAATACCTCGGTGGTTTGCCATAGTAACGGCCGGTAAAAATGCGATGTTCAGGTACTGGGAATTGAACCCAGAACCTTCATATAGTAGTCTAGCGCGGCAACCTCTAGTGTACTGCCGCCGCTGCGATTAGGTTTGAATTTGCAGTCTTCATAAGAACCTACGGGTTTGCCTTATGCCAGCGAAAAATCATAGAAATTCCACTGCAACCAGGGTGTCCGGTGCTCCCTGGGTCAGGTTAGCCGCAGAAGAAACGCATTTTTAAAAATAAAAACTTTTCAATAATTTTCTTTCTTATACTGCCTAACATTGTGTTGAGTTTAAATTTACAGACATACAGACATTGTATCTTTTCTGCGATAAGCGACATGTTTGTAGGAGGGTAGCCTTTTAAGTTTTTACAAACTACCACTAGGTGGCCTTATTGAGATGTCTCATTACTATTTTCGTAAAATTTGACATTTGTTATTGTGAAAACAGTGGCAGCTTAGAAATTCACAAGAAGTTTGTCTACAGTGAGCGGTTAAAAAAAGCAATTCTGTGAAAAAAAGTAATTTCACCTGAATGTTTTTGTTGGAAATGCTCAAACAATTCGTCCGAGGAACTGCAAAATCCGTATACAACATCGTAACAGGTCACGAACCCTGGATATTTTCGTATGAACCTTAACCTAAGCAGCAATCCATTGTTTGGGTGTTCCAAGATGAACCGAATCCCAAAAAAGTTGTTCGTTCACGAAGCACTTCCAAGAAAATGATCGCTTGTTTCTTTGGTTGTACTGGACATGTCGCAACCATTCCTTTAGAGGATCGAAGAACAGTTAACGCTGAGTGGTATACAACAATTTGTTTGCCTAAAGGAGTTAAACATCGAAGTAATGCCGCATTGCCCGTATTCACCTGATTTATTGTCTAACGACTCCTTTGTGTTCCCTAATGTCAAACAAAAGATTCGTGGACAGCGATTTGCATCACCCCAGGAAGCTGTTGAAGCCTTCAAAAATCATGTTTTTGAGATACCAACTTCAAAGTGAAAAAAATGTTTCGATAATCAATTAGCAATCGATAAGCAATTATTGCTTTGAACGCATGCAATAGTGTATAAATCCTAAAGGCTACTATTTTGAATAGCGATAAAACAGTTTGTTCTAGAAACATTTTTTTCCTAGTTTTTATAAAAACCGAAAAGGCTACCCTCGTATAAAAACTTTGTGATTATACCTTATACATTTTAGACTGGTCTGTAAAAGCCCGTAGTTTTTAACTGTGGAAACGTTGAGGCGTGCTCTTGGTATTCAGAAAAAGTTTTAAACCACAGTAGCAATCCGAAAGGCAATAAAAATTATTAATTAATATTAGTTTGCTTAAAACTTTACTAAAATCTTGAAGAGAAATTTTATTCTACATTATCTGTAAAATTCATTTTGCTTTTTCTGTTGTGAAAGTGTTTCCAGAAACTTTTTTGGAAGCTTAACAGTCGCACTGAGAAGGGGGGGGGGTCAGCCGCTGACCCCAGGATACTTATTTTGCTCGTTCTCGTGTAATTTTTAATTTTTTAATCTAAAAATATATTACTTTTATCCCTGACACTCTCTGAATCTGGTAATATATAATTGATTAAGATTAAATTCTAAACATTGGCGTAAAAAAATAAAATCCTCGAAGAGGCGCTCCAAGTTAATATTGTACGCCAGCGCTACAGTCAGATGGTATTCCGTTTTGTGTGATTTAGGCGGAAAATACTGTAGTTTTGTTACTTATGTGAAAACTGTACACGGCCTGGGTGTCAAGCAGTACTAACCAATGCAATTCGGAAATAGACTCCGATTGTGACTAGTGCCGACTGAGTCTTGCTCTTGTGTTTTTGCACAGACAAAATAGATATATTTTACTGCTGTGGTGCATATTAGGTATTTCACCATGAGTAGAAAATACTTGACAGATAAGGAGCTAGAAGAAGCTCTTTATAATGATGACTGATACATGGACGATGTAAATACTAATTTAGGAAGTTCTGATTCGGAAGGTAAAGATCCTACTGAGGGGCAAGAACTTTTTGAATCCATCAAATTCAGTAGTAATAGATGAAGAACTAATAACATTCCACGGCAGATGTAAATTTCGTTTATTCCTACTAAACCTGGAAAATATGGGATTGAGGCAAATATTCTGTGTGGCTCAGAAAATTATTACTGTTTTGCGGCAGATCCATATGTTGGGAAGGTTGAAGATCAATCTAAAAGTTATAACAGTGACCGAGAAGTAGTAAAACGGTTAGTAACAGCAGCAAAACTACAGAATTCGGGAAGCAATATTACCATCGATAGGAAATTTACCTTTCTTTCTATTGTTGATGAACTGCTCGAGAATAATATCACCCTTGTTGGAACAATACTCAACACACGCAGAGACGTTCCACTACAACTACACCGGGAACTATTCGTTTTGCATTGAGAGATAAACAAACTTTAGTTAGTTATGTACCTAAACAAAACAAAGTTGTTACTGTTTTTTCTTCACAGCACAGAGACATGAATGTAGTAGAAGATAAACCAGAAATTATAATGTATTATAATTCAACAAAAGCAGGGGTGGAGACTTTAGATAAATGTGTTCGAGCATATAGTTGTCGTCGTGGTACTAGAAGATGGCCCATGGCGTGCTTCTTTAATTTGATAGACATAGCGGCTTATAACGCGTATGTAATTTTCACAAAAGCAAATACAAGTTGGGCAGATGAACATCCTAAAACAAGGTCCGGCAGAAAACTGTTTTTGAAAGAATAGGCAAGGAATTATGTCAAGGAAATATGGAAAGTCGTTCTAATTATTCCGGCTTACCAAATGTTGATGTTACGGCTCTCAAGATTTTTAGTTATGAATACCATCGAAGTGGGGCCATTTCAAGAGGTAACGTTATCAGAGAACCACCAGGAATTGCAACGCGTAGAGCTATTGAAGATCTACCTAGGAAAGGTAGATGTTGCGTTTGTCCGCGATCAGCTGACAGAAAATATATGAAAGCATGAAAAAAAGCCAAAAGTATATTTGCCCAAAGCATAGAACCGCCGAAGAACAACAGACGACAATCAGGACATGCATCAAATGTAATCAATCTGTGTAAAAATAAATATTAGAAGATAAAATACACTTTACTAAACTCATTTCAACCTGTGTATATACTATCGCCTTACATTTTCATAGAATAGGTTAAGAAAGCACTACAACTGAGACTTAAAAAACTGGGGTCAGTCGCTGACCCCCCCGTTCTCGGTTCTCCAGGTACACGTATAGGGTCTCAGTGGGACTGTTAAAGCATTCTTTATTTTGTAAACTTATAAATTTCCTATAAATATTTTATTTATCAGGAAGCTCCGGGAGTTTGCAACTCTAAAATTTTCCAATCTTCCGCATATCGTGATAAGATTGAAATTCATCAACTAGATATCTTGACGAAATGAGGTTGCACACCAGCTTATGGAGCTTATAACAAGAATCTGTCGTATTTCGAGACATGAACCTGATCTCTGATTAGACAGAAAATCGATGTTCACCCTATCATCATTAACTAGTATTTTTTTCTTATGGCAGCTTCTCCGTAACTGCAGTAATCCCCCATGGTTTTATTAAGTCGCAAATGGTTGGAACATTGTATGGCCAGCTCTACAAGTTGTTCTTCTAATTTAAGTGGAGTTGTAGGTGCTATAAACAACTTGCAGACGTTTTGTAATCCCGCAAGGATATCCCAACCTTCATCCCGTACTAAATCACCAGCAGCAAAAAGCGAAATTCTCATGTTGACAAAGGAATCTCATTATTGTCTTAGTGGGAGTTGGAGAGCATAGGTTAGAGAATGAAGGGGGCTATTTCCCCGGTAACGCGGTTCTAATACAGCGCGGATCACTTGACCTCGTGTTACGATAAAGCAAGGGTTAGGCATTTCAAGGGTAGTTAGATAAACGGAAAGGGGTGGTTCCTAAGGTGACAGTTGAGACATTGAACAAGTGGAAATGAAATTGTTTTGGCCTAGAGCACAAGGGACTAATGCTATTTTTGCTATTGTGTTTTGCGACGGCGTGCCTTTCGTTTAATCATTTATCTTGCGGATGTAATCTTAAAGCCACCGCATTTTCTTGCCGCTTCTATTTCGACACAACAATCTCTATGAAATATTGTAATTGCACAGTTTTCCGTAGGCCTGAAAAATTGACGCATATTTCCCCAAAATAAACTCCCTAACATGCAAATTTTATGGAAGGAGTAGCGTTTCCTAAACTTGAAAAAGATGGAAGACTTAAAATTTTATCCAGCCTGGCGTTGATTTAAAAATATTTTACACGTCGTAAGCAGAAATGAAATAAATATAAACACGCTCAAGCATCTATCCCATAGGAGGTCGTTTTGAGAGTTTTCGCTACTCAATTCCTTCGATCTAACTGTAACAGGATTAGCATTTGTGTCCCAGAGTGACCCTCAATCGAACGGTGAAGTGGAACGGAAATGGTTTCGCAAATATTTGAAAACTCCTTAACCACTACAGTTTTTTAAATTAAAATTCCACTAAAAGACTTTTAGTGTTTGAACTAAACTTGTTAGCAGAATGGAATGAGTCCCTAGTGGATACTTCATGTAATGTGATTGTGCGTTGAAGCATTCTGCTTACTTTTTTTAAATAGAATTGTAAATTATCCGAGTATTTGGTTTTTATTTATAGTTACACGGAAAGCTCTTAAATATTACTTGTTTCAATAAGCTTAACTTAAATTAAATTTTTTACAGTTAAAATGACTAGTACTAAGCATATAAAAAACATTTCGTACATACGTGGCCTTCTCATTTTCGTACTTAACTGAAACTACTTAAGTTCTCAGTAATCTAAAAACTTAAATAAATATTTTCGATTGTATATGCTTACATTTTGCTATCCCTTCCGCTTGTCTCAACATTTTCTTTAAGCCAAACCCTACCTACCTAACCTACCCGTATCCGCTACATGCGTCCGTTTTTGTATAAGTTAATATGTAGGAGTTAATATATTTTCAATTCAAATAAAATAATACCGTTTATAATACAAGTCTCTAGTCAAGTTTCTAAATGACAGTTATCTGGTTAGCTCAGACAGTTCAGTATTCGACCTGTTTGGAAAAACCAGTGCTATCTTGAGATGTTAATCCAAACAATAAACATTTACGTTATTAATTAGCAGTTACGCATGTACAAAATGCTTACCTTTAATCTAGGCCAATCTGCAGTTAGTAAAATTATTAATAATAGTTATTTATATCATGAAATTTTATTTCGAATTCAATTGGAGAGCAACTGTTTAATCGCAAGCTTTAATACCGTTCATATAACTTGCCTGCAAATGCGCCATAACAAAGAAATCCCTGCAAGTTATTGAACACCCCACTAGTTAGTTTGGAAAACGCTTCCATAAAAATACTGAACAATAGCAAATATCAGGATATATTAAAAGATATTAAAATTATGTGAGGTGATTCAATGAAAACCTATTGGCTTTAACAATAATTTGTAACAATCAACAAACGTTATATAAATGCATATTTCGTACCATGTACAGGACAATTACTTTAAAACCACCTTTGGCCATAATTGATCTGTTTACACTAATAAACTTTAAATTTTGAGTATAATCTTTATATTACAACAGTAACACTGTTTAATAATGGCTGTGTCCAACACTTGATTTGAAATACAAAACTACAACATCCTCACGCTTATTACGTTCGCATACTTACCTGTTCTTAATTGTTTTTCGTATTTCCTTCATACATCACCATCACAACTGGAAAGCAATATGGGTGTCATCACAGCTGATTTTGGAGCGAATAAGGCAAAACCCCCAAAAATAGTTAACTTATATTAAAGTTATTTGGGGCAGCATATTGAAAAATTTTGTTCTGTTACATTTATCATTATAGGTAATTTATCTCATAAACAGCATTTTCCATTTCCAAAACTAATATTTCTAGAAATATTATTTTCCGCTCCCTATTCAGAACATGTACATGAATGAATACAACTTTCACGGACATTTCATCCCTTGTAGTGCACTTTGCACTATACAAAAACCGGAGAGAGAGAGAGAGAGAGAGAGAGAGAGAGAGAGAGAGACAACAGGTATATGAAAGCGCAAATAATAGAACTTGGCCTATCATCCACAGATACAAATAGCATGTCCACTTAAATGTTAGTTAATTACTTACTAAATTAAAGAACATGTTTGTCAACATCAGAATTATATAGTACTTTTTAAACAAGTCCATAATAGTATGCATCACCGAACCAATCTTTTAAACATAATCCAAACACAATAACACTAGTTTATTGTAACGGTCATCATTCTGGAGTAGTAATTTTCATATTACATTCGAGGCGGTATATTTTATATAACAATAGCATTAACAGGTTTTTTTCGAGTAAATAAATTGCTTTCACAAAATAATTCACAAACACTGTATTGTTGTTGTACTGCTGACATAGAGTGTTGAAAAAAAAACAAATATTTGAAACACCTAACAAACTGTTACAATTCGATATTAATCAAATCATTTACAGCCTACTTTTCTTTTTAATGACTATAAATTATTTAGCCTTCCATATAACAAAACTGTGAATTAATGTCGTATATAGTATGTCTTCGTGAAAATTACTGTTTACGTGCTAGCAAGTTGCGTTTTGAAAACAGTCATTGTTATAGATTTTTCTTCTGTTGATCTTAACAAAATAAGACAGTTTTATTAATGAATTTACTTTTAGTGCTAAAAACATATTAATTGTGCGTACCAAAAGACAAAATAATGGAATACATAAACAATCTTGAAACCTATACAACTAGTAGCAGTGAAAGTAACAGACTGAAAATTGTGCAAACGTTCTAGTTTATTTTGTGTTTGGTGTTCATCGAAGTTTCAATCGCATCCAGAATTATTAGATTTCATACGATAAGTGAAGAAATTTAAGCAGGAATTTATTTATGAAACTGATAAATTACAACAATGACATATATCACTTTTCGATGCGATACAGCGCGCGTTGTCTTGAAAAAGCAAACTGAACTTTGTCTTCTCTTCCGTTTGTACCTGATCGTCTGCTTAACATTATTATGTACAAGTGTCGAATAATAATCAGCATTAATTGAAGGACGTTCTGTAAAGAAATCAACAAAAAGCAGCCCCGAGAGTCTCAAAAAAAGTGTTGCCATCGCTTTACTAGCTGACAACACTCTTTTCGATTTCTTTAGCGTGTGGCGCATCTTATTGCCCGCTCGTTTTGACTCAGGAGTAAAATAACGTGTCCAGGTTTCGTCAGTTGTCACAAAGAAGCCGAAATTCATCTCATTCGCGTCATATTACAGCAGTAAAGAACAAGCGAATTGCAAACGATCTGATTGGTCGCTATTTTTGACTCAGGAGTAAAATAATGTACCCAGGCTTCATCAGTTTTCACAAAGGAGTCAAAAATTCATCTCATACGCTCTCATATAGCCGCAGTAAAGAAGAAGCGATTTGCAAACGATCTGATAGACCGCTATTTTTGACTCAGGAGTAAAATAATGTACCCAGGTTTCATCAGTTTTCACAAAGGAGTCAAAAATTCATCTCATACGCTCTCATATCGCCGCAGTAAAGACGAAGCGATTTGCAAACGATTGAACTTCTGTTCTTCAGTAAACAAGCATATAATCCACCTGTAACTCACTTTATGATACTTTAGCTTGATATTTTTATGACGTCTTCAACACCTCCTGCGTTAATTTGTACATTTTGTACCCGGCTGTCTTGCTGAATAAGGGCATTAACATTTTCACGATTAACCGAAGTCGCAGCTCTTCGTACATGAGGCTCGTGTTCTACACGAGTTCTCCGTTTCTAAAATATTTCGAGCACTCGAACACATAGACTGTTAAAAATACATTGATCGCCGTTAGTGCTCGCAGTCGTGTCAGAATTTCAGTTTAACTTAAGTCTTTATTTGTAAGATATTTGATTACCATTGTTCCACGCTGCAATGAACAGAACTATCCGACATCGTATCTGTTGGAATGAGACAATCGGCCGCGGCCGATACGCCGCCGACTTGGCTCGCCCTACATGCTACGGACCGACTCGTCGCGAAACAATTTAGTAAAACAAAAGCGTTGATAGAAATTTATTTATTTATTTATATACATTATAATAGTTAGTAGGTAATACGTTAATGGCTACTGAACCACACCCAGAACTACCATATGAAATCTCGTTGATCGTGATGACAAACCGCCGGCCAATAGTACCGTGAGATCAAAAAGTAATTACATAAGGGTTGGCCATAGAAAATAAAAGTAATGTCTTTATATTGAAAATTCAATTAAGTTACAATTATAGTGGTTTTTACAATAGAACGCAAAACATTTATGATTGAATCATATTTTCGAAATGGTGCTCGAGAGAACGGCGAATGGATTTACAGTGCGGTTCCATGTTAAGAGGAAATTCGGCAACAATTTCCATATATTGCTGTCCTTGAAGGAGATTTTTACAGCGCACCTAGAAGATGTGTTGATGTATTCCGAGATACAAGGAGCATTACTCATAGAGATAGAGCTGGAAGGCCAAGAGTTCGTACTCAAAATACAGTTGATGATGTTCGTCAACGTTTGAACGAGCAACCTACTACATCACTACGTGCACTTTCGCAAGAGACTGGTTCATCATTAGGAACTTGCCATACTATTGTCAAAAAAGATTTAATGCTGTTCCCATACAAAATTCTTGCTTTACATGAGTTGCTGCCAGCAGATCACAATAGGAGAATTTTGTATTGTCAGTGGTTCCAACAAAATTTAATGAACAACGACGAATAGCTAAATTAACGGTTTTTTTCTGACGAGGCCTGGTTCACCCTTTCGGGGAATATATATTCACAAAATATGAGGTTATGGAGTGCTTCAAATCCGCATACTTTTCGCGAATCTCCCCTTCATCAGTTACAAGTTGGTGTTTGGATTGCTGTGTCTCGAAGACGTATTATCGGACCTATATTTTTCCACGAAACTATTACTGCTCAGAGATACCAGAATATTGTTAAATTTATTAATAAGCTTCATGAGGATGAGATCCAGCAAGGTTATTTCCAACAAGAGACCCTCAATTACCTTCGTGAATTTTTTGACGATCGAATAATTAGTTTACGTTCAAATCCAGAATATCTGCTTAGATTACCAGGCTTGACTATTTTAGATTACTTTATATTCCCTTATCTGAAAAATAATGTATGCAAGACCCCTATTAACAATATCGAGGAACTGCAAAACAGAATTACGGAGCAGTGTGCCAATATATCTCCTCAAATTCTTATAAATGCTTTTAATAGTATGAAAAGACGAGTAAATTTGTGTCTGCAGGAAAACGGTGGTCACTTTGAACAGCTTCTTTAATTTTTTATGTTTATTTTTCGTGTACCTATGAAATAAAAAAATTATAAATTTCAAATTTAATGATTACGTACTTGTTATGATTTGTTTAATAGTGTAGTAATTTAGTTGTTACTGTTATTGTCTAAATTGAAATAATAGAACCCGTTTCTTCAAAAATTGATTTATTTACATTTACCATGCAACTTAACCTAACATAAACACTGCCGGTTAGGTACTGGCGCTTGCGCTAGATGGCGCTAGAAAAGCTGTGCCTAAACGTCAATTGGTATAAAAAGCTTGCATTAGACATTATTTTAGCCGGCCTCGGTGGTCTAGTGGTTAGCGCATTTGCCTTTAGATCCGAGGGACCCGGGTTCGAACCTGGCTGAGGTCGGCGAGATTTTTCTAGCGGGGAAAAATCTGAAAATGCGCCTTCTGTCGGATAAGAAGTAAAGCCGTAGGTCCCGTGCCACTGCGATGTGTGACACGTTAAAAATCACTACTGGAGTTGG
>JABXWE010059563.1:0-14807 GCA_014611495.1 Limonius californicus
GGCATTTTGGGCACGGTCGGCGTTTTGGTCATGCTCTCATTTCGGCGTTTTGGTCCGGGTCGGCGAAATGGCCATTGCGAAATAATCAGCGTAATGGTTCGGTTTTTATTCGGCTTCGACGCTACGTTGTGGCGTCGTTTAATATTGGTCGGCGTTTTGGGCCTAGTCGGCGGAATGGTCGTCGAATAGGAGTCGGCGTTTTGGGCCTAGTCGGCGGAATGGTCCTCCAGTAAGAGTCGGCGTTATGGGCCTGGTCGGCGTTTTGGACATAGTCGGCGTTTTGGGCATTCGGCGTTTTGTCCAGGACCGGAGTGCCGTCGCTTCCCTGAAATCCACGCGGAGCTCAGAATGTGAGGTTACTGCTAGCTAAATTATAAATCAAATAATGTTATTAATACACAGGTTATATTAGGCTGGAATCTACGGTGTCGTTACTAAAAGTTAGTACAGGTGCGGTGAATCAAGTTTGTGAATTTGGAAGCGGTCGTAGTTCGGCGGGGTTTTATCGGTGTTTTTAAATGCGGCGAAATTCTTAGAACGTATTCAGAATTCAAACGTAGGTTGCCTTTGCCGACAGAATTATATTACTTTATTCGTAGTAAATTCATTCGCTGGGGTTTCGCTAGCTGAGGAGAAATACGTGAATTTGCTTTAATTATTCGGGCCTATTTACGGGATAGGATACACTTGCAGAATGCGGTTTGCACCAGATTAATTTAGTGTTTGGGTTTATTTAAACTGGGATAGCTGTTAGCAAAACTCGGGATTCCAATCCCAGGTTAGGCTTTGAGCACAGGGAAAAGTAATTGCTGTCAGAATGCGGTTTGCACCAGATTAAGACAGAACTTCTCAGGATTTTTAGGCAGGATTCTCAGGTTTGCGGTAAATTGTATTTGGGTACAAAATTCGGATTATAAGTTTCAGGTCAGGACAGGTTTCCAAAGCTCGACTTCTTCCTTCTGATCTGGACTCAAAAGTTAATGATTTTTCCTCGAGGAGCTCCTTTTGTACCAGTTTTCTATCGGATCTGGCTCGGTCTGTTCGCCCTTCGGTTCTCGGGTAGTGGGGAACGCTTCGCTAAACTGCACTTGCAGCGCCGCGAGCGCTCCAACGGTGAATTAACAACGCGAAAAATTCCTATACAAATTTAAAATGCGTTGTCGCCAAAAACTTCGTTACACATTCAAATTCCAGCCGCCATCACAATAAAACTCTATAGACAGTTCCGGGTTAACAATATTCAAGAGTGGCTTTGTGCTTAAATAAAATTTAACGTTATTTATAGCCTGAGACTGTTTATGTCACTTAACCCAATCCGTCTGCTTTTTGAGCAGTTTTTAAGTGGTTGGTTGCGCTATACAGCATTATTTACAATGTGTTTCTAAAAATACCGGATTGTCCGAAATATTGGCGAAATTCCTTCTTATGTGTGAGTTATGTGACGTCCTGCTCGCACTTTTCTTTGACAAATGTTTATAAGGACGGACCTTGTCTTCTCATTTCTATTCCTAAATAGCGTATAGTACATTCTTAAAAATTCATATTTTCCATCAGCGTAATAGAAGTGGTTTTATTTCCCGAAGCTTTCGCTGTTGGGAGTTGATAAAACCAGAAAATAGGTCTAATAATGCAAACAATTCGAATAGTCTGAGTTTATTAATTTGATCATCAATTGGCAGCAAGAGAAATTTTTTTTGCTATTTAATTTGCATATATCATCACATAGTCTTAAACATTCCATTTCGGTACTAAAATATATGACCTGACATAAGATTTACTTAATAATAATAATATAAGAGTTTTCTACAGCATTAGAGCCGTTTCTCCCTTCTCCAAATTTGTTTGTTTTGCCAATATTCGTCTTTAAAATTCCTGCCTACCATTGCTGTTTCTATTGTTTTCATTCATTGTGTTCTTTTTTGCTTCTATCTGGAGGGTCCCATTTGCATACCCTGCGTGGAAGATTTTCTTCATTCATTTGCTTCATGTGTCCATACCAATTTCATTGCTTTTTTTCTCTTATTGTATCCATTATTGTGTAAGTTGCTTCCATCTCTCCTCGGATGTCTTTGTGGCTGACATGATCGTATAGGGTCAGACTACAACATCTACGAATTCTTATTTATTACCCACAATTCTACTCCATGTGTAATGCAACTTTGAAAGATAGTGTCATACATCTGTTTCTCTAATTTCACTTTGTTCAACGGTACTAAATGTAGTTTTCTTATTGCTTACTTCCCTCTACTTAATTTTTCCACCCTTTGTCACTTTCTCTCCTAGATATTCATATTCTTTTATGTATCCTCTCCGATCTTTATCTATAATTATATCTTCCCCTTTTCCCGCAATTACCATATATTTCGTTTTCGTCGTGCTCAGTTCCAAACTGCACTATATATATTGTTCAAACAATTTATTTGATCCTGTACTATTACCATTTGATCAAATGTAAAAAGTAAGTTGTGTAGTCTGTGGTCTCCGATTGCTATTCTGATAGGTTGGCATTGCCTGGTCCAGTTGTTAATTGCTATTTGAAGATACATTACAAACAGGGTTGGAGACAAACCAGGTCCTTATTTCAGCCTTTTATAGTTGTGAATAGTCGAGACAGTACTTTCCCATACAATCTCTCTATCGATGATGAAACAAAAATTTCTCTATAATTCTCGCATGCTTTTCTCTAGTCTTTCTTGTATATTGAACTTAGATACGATATCTTGCATTCCTCAAGAAGTTCGTCTAACGTCATAAGGCATCTGTTGAAAATCTGACATAGTATTTCAAGGACTTGGTTACTTGAATTTTTAATCAATTATCTGCTTATAATGTCCCAAACATGGTTTGGCCCCTTTTATATAAAATAGTGATGCAACCCGAAACAAAAGTCCGATTACCTCCGCATTGACATCTAATGTTTCCCGAAATTTATCTTTCAATTCAGGCCAGTTTTTACATGTATTGTCCGATGTTAAATACCAGTTCCGCGCCCGACCCTCTAACTTTTTTTGCAGCAAAACTAATTGTGGTGACATAATCCTATCGTTTAAAGTATGCTTTTTGGTCGATAAGTCTTAGCCACCTATTTAGGGGTATTTCTTCTTTCGTGACACTGAACTCAGAAACATTTTTCCAAGAAAATTCACTCTTACTAGAAATGAAATATCTGATCTTGCTGCACAGGACAGTGTAACCGGCAGAGTCGTTGATCGCCCTTGAGGCTCGTTCTCCTACACCTGACTATATACACTCATTGTGTAAACGCAAACGGCACTCAGCACAGATGATAATTACAGCATTTTGTTTTGGGGAACAAAATTTATTTCCCGTAGAACCCATTTCTGACAACTGTTAGAGCGTAGGGATTTTGTAAATTAGACACTTCATCATGAAACAATAGCATTTATTGCAGCAAAGCTCTGTCTTACGTATTAAGTCGAGATTGAACACTCAATGTCTAAAATTGACCTGCGGTAATAAACTAAAACTACGAATTGACACAATCGCAACTGTTAGAAACATTTAATATAGATCACATTTCAATAACCAGTTTGTAATCTACCAGGGAATGATAACCTGACGAAAATAACCAAAGTCAAATCCCACCAATAGATTTATTGAAGTAATCAGTTAACGTTTTCGATTCTACTAAGAATCATCCTCAGACAAAAACATGTTTGTGTTCAAACAGAGAAAACCAAAACATTGTAGGGAAACTTTGAATCTAACATACATCAAAATAAAACAATACGTCGCGTATAACTATCACAAAGTAAACCAAACATAATTCAACTCCGAAAAAATGAATCATAATTCTAAAAAACTAAATACAGCACTCTAATTGATCACATCTTTCATCTACATGTTATTTTTAAATTTAAAGGTAAAAACCCAAACATTGGGATAAATGTTAATTGATTTAAGTAAACGTCAAATAACTAAGATCGCCATATTGCGACAAATTTGTAGAATCGAAAACGTTAACTGATTACTTTAATAAATCTATTGGTGGGATTTGACTTTGGTTATTTTCGTCAAGTTACTTACCTTATCCCATCATGTCGCAGTTGGGCTTTAATGAGTTTAGGGAACGATAAGCTAATTAGGCAAACAATCTGAATACATGAGTTCCGCCCATCCTTCACTTTTGTGGAAAAATAAAATACAGGAAATTGAAACAAAATATCACTAGAAAAAGAATCGCCTATAACTGGCAATTTAATAAAACAACCATTTTTATTGCTATATAGAGGAACAAACTATTTACAGATTATAATTGAAATAAACCATTAAAAAACAAATGAAAATTGGAAGATACAATATTTGTTCAGTATGTTTGAAGAACGACACTGTGTTAGCTCGTTACAAGAAGTGAAGGAGCTTTTATTAAATTATCCATAATTCTTCCATTTGAAATCCAGAATAAATTTATTACGGTATTCTCAGTTTATGTTTATATAGCCAATACTAGGGGATGCAACTTAAACGACAAATAATATCTTTTATTGGAGTATACTATTAAATGTTACAATACATAGAATATTTTATGACATTTAATCATAGTGCCATACTAACAATATGTGTATGTACGCTTACGTGCAACAACGCATTTCAAGTGTCTGTGATAGTAGTTCTGGTAATTTTCTGTAAAATATATAATTGTTTTACATGAAGCAAACACCAAGATTTATGTATTAAAAAACTTTGCTGGGTTTGCTGTTTTTCTTGCTCTAATACCACTATTTCGTGTTAACTTTAGTTTCGATTACGGTGTGTCCAATTCTTCAATTTTTATTTGCTGTTTTACGAAGAGGTCTGAAAAGATGTCAGTAACATGATCTATTTGTTAACTGGAAAATACGGTTGTAAGTATCACAAAAAGTACTGCCTAAGTAGCGTAATTACGAAACATGAAGTTCCCGCATTTTCTGCTGTGTCCTAGATTGATATTTTATTTGATAAGAAAAATCTAATGAAATGTAACTTGGTTTTGGGCGCAGTTACACACAGAAGAGTGAAAGACGCCTTAGGATGTAATTATTAATATTTATATTTTGCCGTAGAAAGGCTCTCGTTGCCAATGGCAATAATCCCTCTTATTCGGGTGACTCCAATTCTGTTCCCGATGTTCTAATTTAAGTTTTACGATTGTCGTTGATATTATGTATCTATACAGTTTGTCTTTGAATGAGTTAATTCTTAATATTGCCTGAAGGTTGCTAGCTTACTGGTCATGTTCTCAACTGCAATTTGAATTTTTTTCATGCAGGTTTCAAGCAGCAACGCCGCGGTGGCCAATCCGTATCCTATGAATAGGATACCGAATGCTTCTTGATAATGAACTAGTTTTAATACCGTTGCACCTTCGTCTTCTATCTTTGGTATATATTTTCGTTTCATGAGAAAATCCTTCCACCACTTGATTGTGAAACCCTTCTCAATCAATTCTTGGGACCAATATTGAAGTATATAGTTAATAGAGTTGCCTTTGCGTAAATATAAGGTACCAAACAGTGTTACATTTGCCGAAATCGCCTCGAAGCAATTCGTGGTCGCCTTCTCGAAGGGATGAGCATCAACCGTAGTTTCGAAAGTAGCACAGACATCGATTTTACGAGATACCAATAGACGTACAATCTCATAATCGGATAGATTTTTCACCAGTTGCATTGCTTCTAGATGATCTCCACTTTCATACAAATACAGTAGTCTGGCAAGTTTTTCCAAAAGCCAATTGTAATTGAAGACCATAGCGTATTGATGATAAGCAAACGTACTTTTCATTTCAACGCCCATATTAGGGTAAGAAAATATACTGCTCAGTTGCCCCAAATAAATAGCGTCCATATTTATGCAGTATAATAGAAATGATAAGCAGAATATTCTTAGAGGCGACGAACTTGGAACAAATCCAAGTCCAGCACCAACGTGAACGCCAAATGTGTTGAGAAAAATGTAGGGATAAGTATTTCGTCAATTTTTAGATTCAAATCTTGAAAAAACAAAAACAGTAATGCTAGCAGAAAAGAAGACTAACAGCGCCAAAATCCAAATGTCACCTGTGAAAACTGTCAATAGTTTTCTGTAAACTTTTAATTTCTCCGGTTTATTGGAACAAAGTAAAAATTTATCTTTATAGAATGCAGGTCCAAAATCAAATGGGGTTGATATTGAAGAATTCATAAACAATCGCCCCAAGGCAACATCCACCAAGTTATTTTTGAGAGAATTTGTCATTTGAGTAAGCGTCCCGTTGTTTAACAATTCCTTTTCATAGTCTTCATTTCGTTCTTGATAGGTCACCTTTATATTTATAACAGACGACATCGTATTTAAAAGTGATATAAAAATTCCTGGGTTCTTTGAAAGCTTTGGGTCCACAACGTACGTATCTTGCTCTACCCATGCCACTTTCAGTTGACAGTTTTGCAAATCACGCTGCTTGAGATTAGAAAATAATGTTTTCTCGCCATTGGTATAAATTCCATTAACACAAGAATTGACTTTTATCATTTCTAAATGCATGCCACATCTGCTGTCTATGGAATAGGGATTCCACTGATAAAAATCTATTTGTTCATTATAATAAATCCCAACGTATATGTTAACAGCTCCGTACCTTGAGCAAGCTTCTGCTAATTGCTGTAAAATCTTCCGCTTCGAATTTAAGTTTGTGGAGAAAGCAATAATCAAATAATTGTCACTTTTTCTGGAATTCATAAAAATTTCCTCTATAAATTCCAAATCGCCTTCCACATCAGCAAAAATAACGTAATTTAAAGAATGGTAACCGAACATGTTTAAATTTGTATCAGTAACATTTCGTTTAAGCATTCTTATGGAGTTTTCTTTAAATATATTACCGAAATCTATATCTACGGTTTGTTTTGCATAAATGTCTATATTTACGTTTCTATAACCAACAGAAATAACACTTTTAATGCATAAATCGGCGGGGTTTTTGTCACTAGTGATATTCAGCAGTCCTGACACTATTGAACTGAAAAATAATATAATCACTATAAGTTTCTCTAACGACATCTTCCCCTTGAATCAAAACGAACTACTAAAACTTGTTAGCTTGAAGTTACATTTAGAAGTAGCATATACGTCTAATGCCTGAAATTTGTTTTGTTGACATCTATGATTGCTGATCAATAACTGTCAACTTTCCTATCGGTTTCATTCTGTAATCGTGAGAATGCTCGAAAAACGTTAGTATCTAACAAGAAATTACTATTTCGTTTGGTGTAAAAAGGGAATACAGAAAATGTTCCTTAAAATTGCTTTTTCTATTATGTATTATCTATTGCGTATGTGCCACAATACCTAAATTATTCTCTGCAACCTAGATGGACATTCTTCCAATTCCTGTAATAAATACTTTTAGTAGAACCCCATTAGCAAATTCTAAGATGTCTGTACATTTATTTATCCAATACTGGCGATCTTAATTCAGACCGTACGTATCTATAATCCCCTAACGACCACGTTTGTTATATCGATGACCTCCATTTGTACCTTAATAGCTCGTGTCATAGATAAAATGTGGAATTGAAATCTAACATTTAAAAAAAATTTCAATTTCTTGTATTTCTGAATGAGTCGGGTTGCGAATTACGTTTGATAAGTAAGTCTTAATTTTATATGATACAACAAATGTTTAAATAATTGTACTTAATTTAGGTACATCCTTTATACAGGTTGTTTTTTAATCCAGGGCGTGTTGATTTTCTAAATTATTATTTCCTATACAAAAACAAAATATTTCAATAAAAGTAGTAATTTTACGCGGAAAGTATTTTAGACAAACAAAATAGTCGACTTCCGATTTAAGCAGAAACAAAACAACCTGTATGCCTCCGTTAATGCTACTGTATGCACGTACTTCTTGAAAATCCATAATAAAACTGTTGCCCTTAATTATAATCAAAGATACGTGCATTTGAAATATGTAATGTGTGTAATTATCATAGACTCTCTGCACACGTTCCTAGAAAAATAATGTCTCTTTATCTTACACTGGAAGTCAATCTTCTTTTATTTGTTCAAAATACTGACTTTCACATTATTTTATTTAAAATATTTTTATAATAAACTATAACACGACGGAGAAACTCACCTGGAATTTAAAATGAACCTGTATGAGATTTCAGCAAATCATATAACTTAAATAGGTTCTTTAAACATATATTACTAATCTACAAAAAATACGTATATTTGTAACAACTGTTTTATTTGTAGTTTTTGAAGACATTAGAAATTTGGACTAGAAACAAACATTATTAAATCATTACAGAAACAAGCCTTATTCTTGGAGTTGGACATACCGACATAGCTAATGGTGGGTGTTTCCCTGTAACTGTCTAATCGGCGATTTTAATTCATTTAAAAATAAGTTAAAAAAATTCATTTGTTACTAAATCCTACAATGCGCGTAATTCAGTAAATGATATTTTTGATTTTAGCGTATATACACTATTCACGATTGATTTGCCATCCAGCAGGCTGTTTTTTTTTTCTTAAGTTGCATTTCTGAAATATTATTTGATTGATTTCTAGCAATGTCAAAATAAAAGTCCTCTACTTTTCTAAAATAATCTAGTAAGTCTAGAAATAATAAAACACATAATATACCTTCTTAATTGTCAGAATGATGAAAGTTATAACATAGTGACTGAACTGCAAATTGTGAAAGCTTTCAACCATTATAAAAGAGATAGGCCAGACTTCACACGATTTACCATTATAAATTGATTAATTGATATATTTCTTAAATATGCAATTGCAAATTACTTATAATTTTAGGTGTCTGAGCGTTCTATAAGGGACATTTTATCACGAGGACAGGACGTTTTGAAATTTTCCATTTGTAGTATACGCGCTAAGACGGACGTTTTCATAAATTACACGTTTAGAAAAGATTTGCAACGACAAATTTGGCAGTATCATCTGAAGAATGAACATTTTACTCTCGACAAACTCTTGGCTGACTCTCGCGAAAATTTGGAATGCAATGGGGACAGGACTACTTTATTCAAAATTATTAAATCAATGGGTTATAAGCTCAAAATGGTGAATGGACGCAAAATTTTATGTGAACAAAAACACGTCGTTGCATCCAAAATTAAATTTTTGAGACAATTTCTCCAATATCAAAATTCTAGTGAAAATGTGACATTCGTGTACCTAGACGAAACGTGGATCTACCAAAATGGATCCGTAAGTCGTGAATGGGTACACGAAACCGATCTTAAAAGTAACCGAGCCAAAATTAAAAGTGAGGGGAAGGAGGTTCACGGATTTTGAATGCAGAATGTAATTTAGACTTTTTGGAAGGGTGCGACATGTTACTAGACTCAAAGAACAACGACAGGGACTATCATAAAACTATTAATGGGGAAATTTTTCAAAATTGGTTGGTTAATCAGCTGATTTCTGCTTTGGACAAGTTGCAAGGAAAATTTGTCGTGGTTATGGATAACGCACCTTATTATTCAGTGCAGTTTGACAAGCCGCCCACATTTTCTTGCAAAAAAGGTGTATTGCAAGAATAGTTGGTTAACCACCACAATGTGCAAATTCAGGGCAAAATTACTAAGAAAAAACTTTGGGAGTTAATTAAACCTTTTACAGCAGACGGAAATAAATGATAAGTAACTGACGAAATTTTGAAAAAGCGCAACTATGAGGTTCTTCGATTGCCTCCATATACCATTGTCAATACAACCCAATTGAAATGGCGTGGGGGTTTTGTAAGACCTGTTATAATAAACACATAAGTTCGCAGCCAAAATCGAAAGACAAGATTGCAAATTTATGGCGTGAGGCTCTTTCAAAATGTACCCCCGACATGTGGCAAAATTTCTGTGAGCATTGTGAAAAACTTATTTCGGAAGACTGGACAAAACATACGGGAAATCTATCGTTTGAAAATATTCTTCCTTTCATTATTTCAGTTGGGGAATCTGATTCAGAATCGGAGGGTGCCGATGATTCAGATACTTGTAGTGATAGCATGAAGGTGGAATAGGGTAGGGGATATTCTTTTGGCATTTAAATTGTGAATGAGTGTTTTACAGTTTTTATCTCGCCCCAGAAAAACACTGACCTCAGTGGAATACGAACTTGGGTCTCTTAGCACCAGAGACAAACAGTCAACCACTGGACTACCATAATATCAATTTGAAACATGAGCGGCATGGACGTTAATTCTTGTTAATTTGCTGCAAGACCTAAATATAGGACAACAAAGAATGGCGTGGAATATTCTCTGTATACATACGATTTGAGTTTAGAATTCTCGTGTAAAAAGAACAGCAATATGTATTTGGTATGTGTTACGACAACATTTAAATTATAGCTTTATTTTATTTATATTGAAATCATTATTATATCTAAGTATTATAAACCAATATTGAGCAGAAATAGGCGGACGTTAAATGAACAAACAAGCTCCACTGGCAACATTGCCTGCTTTTAAAAAACATAACCTCCGTCAAGAAAAACTAACATAACCCAACTTAATTAATTGACAAATTTCATTGATACCACACATTCCCCCAGATTTCCACAGCCTGTTGGATGGCAAATCAATCGTGAATAGATTATAGTATAATTGGATATAATGATATTGTTTTTTTTTTATTTTAGGTAAAACCCTAGATCTAGGGGTAAAACCTGTTCACCCGGAATTAATTTATTAAAACAGTCTTACAACGATATGCGGCGTCGAGCAAGTAGAACAAGCAACGGATAGATATTCGCACTCTATACAAACGATGCTAAAACTACCCCACAGACATTATATGCCGCCAAATCGAATATCGACTCCCAAAACAATACTATTTGCATATATAATTTTGCTCGCCTTAATTAGGGAAATCTATCTCTTAAATAACTATTTTCACCGATACGAATAGAAAACTGTATAAATATAATTTTGTTTTTATTAAACTAAAGCCTGTTAAATCCCGCTTCAGTCATTTCCTCCCCTAAAAATTCCTTCCAATTCCGAGAGAAATAAAATACTGTACATCAGTTTTTGCAAAATAGTTCAAAATGGGTTTTCCACACGTGAAAAATGAAAACTATTATGATGAAGCAAAACAAAGAATTCACTCATTTTTTAGTAATTGATGTTGTAGTATGAATTACAACAACAAGGAAACATGTTTTCGAGTGCATCTTTTTCGTTGTACAATGTAGGAAAACTCTTAAGTATGAGGTCCGACAATTTTATTATATTATAAGACTGGTGTAAAAAATGTACTTTATTTTAAAGATAATACAATTTAACAATGTTCCTCTTCAAAGTACTCCTCCCTAAATATACAGCGTTGCATGCGTTTTTGCCAATGGAAACCATTTTGGAAGTCTTGTGGTTTGAGCCTGCGAAGTAAGGTTACCGTTTTTCCCTTTACCTGTTATAAAGTCTCAAACTGGGTTCCTTCAACGATTCTTTCAGTTTTGGGAACAGGTAAAGGTCGCAGGGGGCTAAATCCGGCGAATACGGTGGGTAGTTAAGTACAGGGATTCTTTTATCGGCCAAAAATTTCATAGCGACAAAAGCGTTATGGGCCGGCGCATTGTCTTGGCGCAGGATCCAGGCGTTGTTTTTCCACAAATCAGGACGTTTCTTTCTTACACGTTGCCTCAGCTCAGTAGGACCTCCAAGTAGTGAGCCTGGTTAACTGTTTGGCCCGCAGGTACTCATTCGATGAGAATAACACCCTTGATATCGAAAAAGACGATTAGTATCACCTTCAATTTTGATTTGCTCATTCTTGTTTTCTTGAGTTTCGGTGACAAAGGAGACTTCCAGTGCATGGATTGCCTCTTAGTCTCTCGATCACACTGGAAAATCTATGTTTCGTCGCGCGTGATTACTCTTTCCAGTAAATCCGGATGCTCATTCTTCCTTTCAAGGACGCCTGTACATTCTTCACGCGCGTCTTTTTGGATTTGGGTAAGGTTTATGGGGACCATTTCCGCACAGACTTTTTGCATGTTCAACTCGTTATGTAGAATTTCTCGAACTGTCTCTCGTTAACTTTTTTCAACAGTTGAAGACATTCTGTTGAGATTTTCTTGAGTTTCACTAGAAACTTCAAGTTGATGCGCTGTTCTATTTTTTCGTTCGCCATGAATGTGGCGCGGGCACCATGTACGGTCAGTAATGCTTACGTGCAATTATAGCATTTCTAATGCTTTTAATAGTAATTCTGGTAATTTATGTTAAAACACTCAATTTTTGTATATAGAAGAAACACCAACTGATTTGTTAAAAGAGTCTGCGCTGTTCGTTCTGTTGTTTTCTGCTCTTCTGTCACTCATTTGCGTTAACTTTAGTTTGGACAATGACCTGTCCAACTCTTTAATTTTTATTTTCCCTTCTAGGTTTCAAAAATTCGACTTTAAAAATGTAACAATAATGCATTTTTTAACTAGTAAATACTGTTGTGAGCCAATCGAGCTTTTTCGTCGACCCGCTACAGGACAGATGGAAAAAGGCCTACGGCTTTGCTCAGAGGAGTAGTAGTGGTTCACGGAAACCGCTTACGGGAGGGAAATCTTCCTAGTTGTGTAGGTCAAAATTAGCGGGCGCCACCTTGCAGGTCACAGCAGAATGCAGGTTCTCGTGGAAGACCGAGAAGCCAGCACCTTTCGGGAATCGGACTCACCTTTATTGTGCCGCCTCCCGTATGTAAAGCTTGTAAAGTTCATGCACAAAATAAAATAAAAAAAGTTACACAAACATAAACGATAAATTTTAAGACAAATATTTGAAATAGGTGCACAGTAGAAAAACAAAGACTACATTGGCAATGATAATATTTATAGTCTAATACAAGATTTTGTTGGAACGTTCGAAATGAAAAAGGCTCTCCGTCAGTGGCTTGCTTTACTTAATTTCTTAGAACAGATTACGCAGCCAGTGGCGTCGGAATTTACAATTTAATACAATTTATGAATACACTCTACAGTTAACCAAAAGAAGCAAGGACAACTGGCGACTGAAGGTCACTTTACGTCGCATTTAAAAAAAGGTTCAGCATTTGAAACTTGAAAATTAACTCGGAGAAAGGTTTCACCGCACAACTAGAATTTCTCCAACCTTAGTCTTTCGGTAGGGAACAGAGAGAGGCACGACTGGGATGTTCCTAAGATCTTCGGGAAGCGGGAAAAATTCGCTGGCACGCCTCTGAAGACTGGATCGAATGGAGTCAACGTTAAGGGTCAAAACTTCAATGCGTTTATCGCAACAGCGGCACAACCACAGGGACAGGAAATGGGCTCGATATTAATCCGCCAAAGGCTTCGGCAAATTCGCATTAATTGCCTTGTCAGGGTTAAAAATCCAGCATGTTTCTTTAATCCAACACTTGTCGATGGTTCTGCTCACCCCACGGTGATAACAGCGATACGAAAATTCGCGCGATGGACACCCATCGAAAACCCAAACGGTCCCTGCAGTACTTGATTACGGCGCCTATCGCAAGCAACCGGACCGAAGAAGATGATAAATTCGACTGAAGTGGAAACGAAACGCGAATATGTATCGGCCGAAAATATTACACCACATTGCGAAATATGGTGCAATCATTCTGGAACAATTTAACACGTAAATTCCTAGAAAACGTCCAGGGCTAAACGTGCAGACAAAATATTAATCGGAAATTCTGCATGATAACAAAAAAAGGTTCACCAAAACTGTATTTGGGAAATAATAATATAGTAATCGGCCTAAGAGCGGCAATTAAAATGAAACTTTAATTCAGATGAAGCGGCAAAATCAAACCAACGTAACAATACGGTTGTAAGTAGCTCAAAAAGAAATTCCCGCATTTTCTGCTGCGTCCAGCAACGTTATTTTATTTTATAAGACGGATCCAATGCAAAGCCAAATACAATTTAATTTTAGGTTGAGCAATATATTTTTCTATCAGCAGTAGAACCGATAGAAGAATAGAAATAACGAAAACGCCTAATGCTAAAATTGTGAAAATTTATATTTTGCCGTAGAAAAGAGGCTACGTACAAACAGTAATAGTCATTCAACATGGGTATCTCTAGTTCTGCTGCTGGCGTTTAAATATAAATTTACAGTTGTCACTGAAGTTGTACAACCATACTGTTTCCATTCGAACGAG
This sequence comes from Limonius californicus, assembly GCA_014611495.1. Taxonomy (NCBI): domain Eukaryota; kingdom Metazoa; phylum Arthropoda; class Insecta; order Coleoptera; family Elateridae; genus Limonius; species Limonius californicus. Next base: position 14,154 of record JABXWE010059563.1, read on the forward strand.
TTTATTCTTAATACTGTCTGAAACTTGCTAGCGTTCTGGTCATTTTTTCAACTGCAATTCGAAGTTTTTCTGCAAATTTCAAGCAATAACGCCGCAGTGGCCAATCCGGATCCTATAAATAAGATACCGAACGCTTGTTGATAGTGAATCAGTTTTAATACCGCCGCGCCTTCATCTTCTATATCTGAAATATATTTTCGTTCTTTAAGAAAATCCTCCCACCACTTGATTGCGAAATCTCGTTCAATCAATTCTTGAGACCAATATTGAAGTAAACAGTTAACTGAGGTGTGTTTACTTAAATAAAATGTACCAAACATGGTTACGTTGAACTGTAACATCTCGTAAGAATTCATGGTCGCCTTCTCCATAGAATGAGTGTTAACAATAGTTTCTAAAGTACCCCAGACATCGACACACAATCTCATAATCATAAAAGTTATTGAAATGTTTCAGCTACCGACATGAAGCTGAAAATCAAACTAACATTTCATTTCAACACCTATATTATTTGTGATTATTAATTAGTCAATTATCTTTGTGTTCTCTTGTAACCTTCGTGAGATTTAATTTTGATTTTGCTTGGTGCGCTTTATAAGTTTTCGCAGATTGCGGTGTTCACTTATATTGACATATACATATATATATATATAT
>JABXWE010059564.1:0-16569 GCA_014611495.1 Limonius californicus
TACGTTTATATTTGTTCTTCATAGAATCTATTTACAATTGGCGTTTTGGAAAATGAATATTTCATTTAGTTTTTCTATGTACTGGTCAAGCCAAACCTTTAATTAAATAATCCTCATCCAAGACATTTAATTTAAAAATGAAGCCACCATTCGTTTAAGTAGTAATTATGTAATTAGATTAACAAAATTAACGGTGAGATAATTTAGCTCATCTTGTTTTTCCTTATCGTTAACTTTTTATGCTTTGAACGTGTTCTAAATTTAAGTGGCCGTTAGTTGTATCCATCAATAAATTTTAGATAACGTTATGGAATTTTACTCAACGCTTTATAGATCTACGAGCAACAATTATTTTTGTGTTATTCTAGTGGCTGTATTAGTTCGTTTTAAACCAATAAATATTTAAAATTATCTTAACATAATATGTAGTTAATACTATTTTCCTTTATGTAATCATTTTAATACCTTACTAACGTGTGTGTCACCAGCTATAGTTTGTATAATTTAATATTTAAATTTTATGAAATAGGAAAATTTAAATAAACACATTTTTGGTTTCATACAATAATGTGATAAGTATTTTATTGTAAAGCATTTTGTTCATTCATTCCTTCTTTCAGGAATATGATTTGTATTTTATTCTCTTCTTGATGCCTTCGTTCTCTCCCTTACGGTTTTTTGTAATTATTGCAAAATAAGTAATAATATCCTACCCTCCTCGCCATTCCTTTATTTTCATTCTTTCTGTTCTATTCTTCTCCTATCTTTCACAGCTATGACATTAAAGATAACAAAATATAATAAAAACCAATGTCGAAAATTAGAGATAACTCCTTTTTTCCATTTCTCTTTCTGTTCCTGTCGTTGTCTTCATTCACTGTTTGCTGCAACAATCTCGAAATGTAATAACGATTATCATTCACTTCCCTAATTTTTCTTTTCTATTTCCTTTTTTCCCTTACCATCCTAGCAATTCTGTGTCTACGTAGTTGTTTAATCACCCAGAAAGTTTTGTTTAACCTGATGGTAATCACACTGAAAATGGGAATGAGAGTCTAAAAACACTTTTAAAGACTCACTTTCTAGATTTAGCCAGAATACAGTACACAGAGGCTTCACACTGGCTTGATGAGGATATTTACCGTCCTTCAAACCGACAGGAAAGCCTATCTGGAAGGATTTTCGCGCCAGAAAAGATTAAATGGGATATTAGCTCATTTAAACCGTATAAATCACCAGAAGAGGACAGCATATTTCCTGCTATACTTCTACAGGTTTGGAGGGAGGACAGGGTGGCATTCGTACAAAAGGCAAGAAGGAGCCCTAAAAACTTGCCAAAATCCTATCGACCTATATTAGCCTGACATCTTTTCTGCTTAAAACAGTGGAGACAATCGTAGGCAAATATATAAGAAGCGAATTCCTGGTTAAGACACCGGTTCACGACAACCAATTTGCCTATGAAGAAGGCAAATCTAGGAAGTGATTCGATGACCATTAAAACCACTAAGGGGTGTCCGCAGGGTAAATATACAGGATTACAGGATTACGCAGATGATTAAGTAGTCACTATTAATGGCAAGCATGACAAGATTATATTCAATACCATGCAGAATGCTCGCAATAATATTAAAGACTGGTGCCAGATGGAGAACTTACATGTAAATCCTAGCAAAGCGGTCATTGTACCATTCACAATGAATGGTATACAAATACAGTTTTCCAACGAAGTTAAATATCTGGGTTATTCTCGACCGCAAACCACTTGGAATCCATATCTTGAAAGAATCACACAAAGAGCAACAACGGCATTTTGGACTTGCCGTAGGCTCTCTGGCAAAACCTGGGGGCTAAAACCGAAAATGATCTTTTGATCATACTTAACTGTAATTGTATGTGAGTTACTCGTGCCATGCACACTTGCCCAACTGCAGCAGTAGTAGTTATGCTCAACCTTCTTCCTGTTCATCTACAAATAAGGAAAAATGTAATGCTAAGTGCCTTTAGATTGCAACTGAACAAGGAATTCAAATCAGGAGACCTGATTGGACAACTAGAAATTCTAAAGGAATTCCAACAAGAACTTCTGTCCAAGCCAACGGATATATTAGCGCCAGTTAAGTTCAGCTGTGAGCGATTGTTTGAAGTGGGTAATCATGACCGTCGACCATGGAGCTCAGAAGAACCAACACTAGAAAAGGGATCAATAGTGTGGTACACGGATAGATCCAAAACAACCACCGGCGTGGGCATAGGAATCTATGGCCCAGGTGTAAGGCTGTCAGAAGTCTTGGGACAAGTTCCTACGATCTTCTAAGCGGAGACCCATGCTGTAGATATCTATGCTCAAATATGCCTAAGAAAAGGCTACAGCAGAGCTAAAATCTGTATCCTCTCAGACAGCAGCACTTAAAGCTGAGTTCTTACACTCTTGAGTCTGGAATTGCCTGAAAATGTCCACAAACTGTAAATCAACTGGCAAAGAACAACAAGATCACCTTGATGTGCGTGCCAGCCCATGAAGGTATCACGGGAAATGAGAAAGGCGATAGCATTGCAAAAATAGGCTCGAAGACTCATTTCATTGGTCCGGAATCTTTCTGCGGTGTAACAAAAAGCCACGTAAAGGCAGAGATCAATAAATGGGAAGAGTCTCAAAAGACCTTCCACTGGAACAGCATCACAGGCTTAAGGCAGGCGAAAAGATTTATACATCACTCGCCAAACAGAGCACGCAAACTGTTTGGCAAAGGGATACAACAAACATTCTAACTGGACATCGCCCTCTGAGATACATTTCAATTTATTGGGCAAAGCCGAGAGTAACATGTCGGTTCTGTGAAGATTCGATAGAAACAGCGGACGATATCCTCTGCAACTGCGAAATTATAACCCGACAAAGGTTTCAGAACCTCTGAAAGATGTATACAGTACCTGACGAAGTGAGCAAAGCTGCTCCGAGGAAGTTCGTAAGAAGCTTAGGACTTGATGGGTATCACAAGGTTAAAAGGGTTTCACAACAAATCTATATAGGTCGAAGTGTTGGGAGGCAATTTTATTGCCTGAACGACCCCATAAACATAACATACCATAACCACCCAGAAAAGCTATAAATTCACTTCACCTTCCCATGAGCATTCCTGTGTTTCTGTTTATTTTCCTTTTTTTCCTTCCCCTAAAGATTGTTGTAATCACACAGATAAAAAAATAATAATAACAGAAACCCATTTATCAAATTTCTTCTTTTCTTCTTGTTTCCTTCTCACGTTTTCCGTTTTCATAATTATTATAAAATAAGTATAAAATCTTGCGCCCAGTGGTACTGTGAGTACTCGGGTCCGGTGCGGAAGATCGGGAGTTTTAACCCCTGACTCGATGCCTTGCGGGCGGCTTACCCAGTCGCTTTAAATAATTGGGTACCTGAGTTCGAATGAACAAGGAAAATAATAATGCGGTTGTCTAATGTGTAATGCTCACTACATCACCACGTATGATTAATTTGGCACGCGACAACCGGGTGTGAGAATAAGGATACCGGGGTTCTGACCTTCCCCCTTGCAGCCGAAGCCCCTTCACTATTATTAGATTATGTACAAAAATTCTACTTTCCTCACCAGCTCCACTTTTATGTATTGTGTTTCTTGAATCTTTCCTTTCACGTTTCACACCTTTTTAGGACTCAAGAATTGCAATAATAATAATAATTCATTTTATTTATTTGTCCTTTTGTTCTTGTCGCTTTCTTCATATACCGTTGCCCGCAATCATCCCGAAACATAGTAATAATATTCAACCACTTCTCTGATTTCTTCTTCCTTTTTCTTTTGCTTTTGTTTCTTTTACTTCCCTTCTGCCTTTCCGGCGTTATTTAACTACCAAGAAAAGTTATTAATTCAGTTCATCTTCGCATGAGCATTCAGTGGTATTAAAATTTTGATTTAGGTTACGAATTGTAATCAACATCCTTCACAATTTTCCTCTTTCCACTTTTGCTTATACCCTTGTTTTTTATCTACCGTTGTTCTTTGATTCCGTTCATTCCTTCTCTCTAACGTTTCTCACCTCTTCGTTTTTGTCTAAATACCAAACTCCTTTTAAATTCTTTTATAAGTCGAAATGTGAAAAGTTGTTATTTTACTACACAGTCAAGGATACAAGTAGAAACTGTGAACTGTAACAACTTCTGATTGCTTTTTTCTTCTGCATTTTGCAAAATTCAATATTAAGTGTATTTTTTAGATGTACGCCCCTGGAAGTGATAAATTTATTATTGATGTAGTAAATCAGGTGTGAAATAACCTTCGCTTCCTATTTTAGGTACCACGAGTCAAAGCAGTTACAGAGAAGGGTTTTAAACCCCTACTATAATGCCTAACGCCACTTTGCATCACCCTAGCGTAGATCGGCATAATGAAGGGGTGAAGACCTAGGAATTAATGACCATACATTGTGCACCGACATAAACACAGCTTGAATTTTTAATGAAGTTTGCTTGTGTTTTGGTTCTGCAGAAGAGCTGCCTAAATTAAATTTCCCAACATCGTCGAATCTGCCTTATTACCAAACTGCAAATCTGCAAGTTTGAAATCGGCAAGGAAATATTTAAACACGTAAAACTCTTATCTGTAACGTAACGTAAGTTTAATTTAGCGTTAAACGTACTATCTTCAATAAGTATGGCTCTACAAACTTGTTAAGTTGGCTGGAATGTTGCCAAGAGCCTGAGAACTGAAATTAACAATGAGTTGCTGCTAAAACATATTTATCAGTCCTCTGCGAATGGAACAGACAGATTTTAAAATAACCATTTGTGTGTTTTGCTGCTTATTCGTGCCAAAAACAATATTAGTTTGTTCCGTTAATGATCTCCGCAATGAGAGCTTTTTTGAACTTTCCGACAGTTTCTTGTCGCCCGTCGAGTGCCAATTAAAAACGCCTTGTTTTCTCTGCTCAGCGACTATAATAAATGTTTATCGGCGAGCGAAATGTTTAGAAACCGACTACTTTAGCAAAAATATCGTGATTAACGGAATGAATGGCTCTTTTTGGTCGATCGAATCACAGCAGTTTTTGCTCCCTGCGCGCACTCCACATCGGAACAAACGCAATCATTGTCCAAAAGTAATGTTTAACTGAAAAATATTGTTTCTGTCAATATGGTTCGATGAATTACCCAACGGCGCGGAGCAGTTCTGAAATATTCGACTGGCATCACTTGACCGGAAAATGCACTGCACGCTGGGGATTTCGAACGATTGTACGGTGGAAACAAACAACTATGAATAAAATACGCCTGAAATTGCGAGAATTCACACTTTGATGCACTCAAAGTGTGTTTCCTTCCTGCCCGCACGAAACAACTGGAAATGCTCTATATGGTTTATTTTTAGCTGGGTCATTAGTAACTGATGGAAAAAGGATTGCTAACAGAAAACTTCCTTGCTAAATGCCAAATCAATGAACAGGAAAGCTTTGTTATTAGAGTTGAAAGCAATTAAAAGTAATGCTAGTTAAACACAACGAAAGTAAGCCCTCAATACTCTTGCTGACCAACTTTTACAATTGAAATAATTTAACTAACTTAAATTACGAAACTAAACTACTCAGTTCGATGGAAATTGTTCCTGATACTACCATCAAATAAGTTTATAAAATCTTATAAATTATCTTCATTCATTTAAATCCCCATTATTGATGCTGCACTTAAAAAATGTCGTTCCATTATTATTCTGCCCGCCAGAGACTTGTGAAAAACCGTTTAGTCGAGACCTACTAGATTATTAATCAGCTGTGCCAAATAAATGTATCGAACAGAACCGCGATGCCATTACGACATCCGTCGATTGTAATAGCCGAATGTTAGTTTAGTTTAGGTTGAACATGGATGTAACATTAATTAGCCCTGAGTATTATGGCAGGAACGTACGGGGATTGATGAGAATGTTGAGAGGCTGTGGCCGTTATAACGACAATCTTGCTTAATGCAACGTCATGTGGCAATTTAGTGATTAGAGTTCCTATCAAAGTATGAGTGCTAAATTTTGAGTGTGTAGGATTCTGTATTGCTCGAACATGTTTATGTATGATTTTAAATACGCGTTATTTCACAAATTGTCTTTCTGTAATTAGTGAAATGCGTAAAAACTCAGCTACTCAAAAATGAATAGGGATATTGCAGTGTACGACACTTAAAGGCAACACCAACTGCATTTACACAAAAAAACTAACAAAACAACAAATTATAACGTCTTTTTGGCAATGAACATGAAAATTACAACAAAGAAAAAATTTAACAATATTATAATGAAAATTGTTATTGTCAGCTTTCTTACTTACCTACTTACTTACACCTTGGCTTGAGCAGTCCATGAAGGATCATAGCCTCCCTCTCGGGTTGCGGAGCCTGGGGTTTTACGGGGGACGATAGCTGCGCGCCCCCCAACCCCACTGATATAGCTCAGTAGGGCTTCTTCCTGTTCTTCTTCTGCTTTTCAACACTGCCTTCTGCCCTTGTCACTACACCTCACTTTTCAGTTTTCTCTTTGCATCATTAACGATCCCTGCCCAATCTTTTCTATTTTTTGCTGTCTTCTTCCAATTCCTTATTCAGAGCTCCCGTAGATCTTTTCCACACTATCCCCCATCTGCTTCTTGGTCTTCCGTTTGTCTACTTTCCACCATTTTTTTGTTGGTGTGTGTGGTGTGGTGGTGTGTCGTGTGTCCTTCATACTTTGCAGGTGTCCTGCCCAGCTTAGACGCCTGCTACGGATCTCGCTGGTAATGCTTGGACTTTTAACGTTGCTTTGAGCTCATGGTTCATTCTTACTCTCCACCCTTCATTCTCTTGCACCGGGCCGTATATTTTTTTTAAGATCTTCCGCTCCCATGTCTCCAGAACTTTTTCTTCTTTTCTTGTGAGGGCCATGCTTCTGCTGCGTATAGTACCGCTGGCCTGATCACCGTTTTATACACTTTTATCTTTGAAGTTGTCGAGAGTGTTTTTGATTGCAGCACATGTTTTAGCGCTTAAAAACGTTTATTACCTTGCATTATACATGCATTCACACCATCCAGGATTTCATTCCTTTCCGTGATCATCGCGAAGGTATTTACAACAATCTTCTTTATCGAAACACTGCCCATTAGTGGTTATATCTGCCATACCCTCGTACCTACTTACTCGCGTTTCTTGTGGTTATCATGTATTTAGTTTTTGTGGTATTTACTTTTAGCCCTTGCTCTGCCGCTGCTTCTTCAAAATTTTATACATTTCTTCTAGGTCCTTCTTACTTCTGCTGATGAGATCTATGTCATCAGCGTATGCCAATATGTGGCACTGTCTGTTAAAAATTGTGCCACCGGGGTTAATTGGGAGTCTTCGTACCACCCTTTCGAGTACCAAAGTGAATAAAGTTGTTGAGAGGGCGTCTCGTTGTCTCAATCCCGTCTCTATCCTGAATTCTTCTGAGAGTTGGTCTTGAATTCTCACCTTAGCCTTGGTATCTGCTAAACACATTTTCACTAATTTAATTAACTTCATCGGTATGTTAAATTCTTGCATCCCTTTATATACCTAATTCACTACTTATTATGGAATCATAGGCTTGTTTGACGCCGATGAAAATATGCTGTAAATATGGATTATACTCGCAACATTTTTCCAGAGTTTGTCTTATTGTAAAGATCTGGTCTATAGTCGATCGATTTTTTCGGAACCCGCACTTATAGTCCCCTACAGAGTTTTCCATATAAAGATTTAATTTTTTTTTTCAAATAATTTGCTGAATATTTTATATCCAACGTTTAGCAGTGCTATTCCTCTAAAGTTTTCACACCTCGTATTGTCCCCCTTTTTATGCAGTGGGCATATGATGGCAACATTCCATTCTTCCGGTAGCTCTTCTTCCTCCCAAATTCTTTTTATAGTTACGAATATTTCCTTTAGAATCTGCAATCTTCCGTACTTAAACATTTCTGCAGTTAAATTGTCTTGCTCTGGCGCCTTATGGTTCTTCATTTCCTTTATCACTTGCTCTAGCTCTTTGTATGTTGGTGCGTGTAGTTGTATTCCCTCTTCCTGCTCCAGCATTCCTTCCCCTGCTTTACCCTCATTGTTATCATGTGTACCTAACAGCTCTACGAAATATCCTCTCCATCTTTGAATAACCTCTTCCCTGCTCCCAATCAACCCTCCATCTTTATCTCTGCATATCGTTACTGTTGGTTGGAATTCTCTATTTTGCTGACTTACTTCTTTATAAAATTGCCTTATATTTCTTCTTTGTCCGTATACTTCTATCTTTTCCAACTGTTGTTGTTCATACAGTTTTTTCTTTGCCATAAATATATTTTGTACGGCCTTCCTTTTGTTCTTTAGCTTTTGGATATTCTTTGTCTGTACTTTGCTGCCACTAGAAAGTGGTCTGAATTGCAGTAGGCGCCCCTATAGCTCACTTAACTTAAATTTATTAAATATTAATACCGCGTGGCCCCTCCACTGGCAGTCATAACTGCTCTGCACCTTGCTGGCATACTCTCAATGCAATTATCAATATGTTCTTGTGGAATTTGATGCCACAGCACCGGAAATACACCCCGCAGCTGTTGCACGGTAGTAGGCCTTGGATTATCACGATCCAGTTGTATCTGCGAAAGGTCCCACGAAAGCTCATGGGGCTGCGGTCTGGAGATAGCCGGAGGAAGATCAAGATGGTTTATTTCCTCATCTCGAAGCATCTATAAAACACCCCGAGTACGATGTGGCCTTGCGAAAAGAAAAACAAAATATTCCCGTCCAATAGTGTTGCGACGGTTCAGAAGATGAACCATAATGAGCTCTTGGGCATAACGTTGGTTCGTGAGTGTACCATTAAAGATATGGAGGTCAGTACGCCACCCTAAAGAAATTTCTGCCCATACCATAAGACCACCACCGCCAAAGGAACGACTGGTTGGATATACTGAGGGAAGGTACGATGTCCGGTATTACGATGTACCCTTTGACACCGCCCATCATTGCTGACACAATATCTAGACTCGTCCGAAAACAGTATACGTCCCACGGTGTCGCTGCTTGAAGCCTACGTCTTGACCATTCCACCCGGTGTATTCGTTGAGCCACAGTTCTTACAGGACATCTCAGGGGGCGGTATGGCGTAAGTCCTAACTCAAACAATCGATTTCTCACAGTTTGGTCGGAAACTCGATTTCCTGTAGAATTCTGGAGCACTTGCGGTAGATGTCGATTAATTGGAAAGGAGTACATTCTTGCATTAATTACCAGAAGTCGATCCTCACGAGGTGTTGTGATGCGAAAAGATCCAGTTCCAGTCGTACCTGTTTCTCTAAGGCGCGAAAAGGCACGTAAAATTACGCTCTGCGTGGTTCCTAATATATGAGCTATGTCGACCTGGCAATCTCATCTTTGATGCATAACAACGGCTAAATTTCGTTGTTCTATTGTTAAATGATTGCTCTGCATTGGTGTTTATTGTTAAGAACACAAATGTAACACACGAATAAAAAAACAATGAACAGGAATTAATCAATCAAACACACAAACTCGACTTGACACTAATGCAGTTGAACAATTGCAACTGGATTCGATTGTTCTTCGTTTTCTCATCAAACATCAAACATTGCCGCTTGCTATATTTATTAATAAAAGACGATTATTAGCCGCCAAATTAAAACATATATGCTTTATATTACAATATCCCTATTTATTTTTGAGTAGTTTATTCGAATTCGTATGCTACACCGAACGGGTTATTTAATAGTTCTTTATGCAAAATTGTAATATGTTATGTAGAAAAGTAAGAAAACCCGCAGAAGATTATTATAACATAGACACCGGAGTTTTTCCAGTATGGAGATCCAAACTAATTCGTTCAAGTTTTTAATTTACAAATCACTGCTACATTTAAAATAATTGTATAATGATTTTACATCGTCTAATTGTAGTCACTTCTAGTACTTGCTGATATTTATTATTGTTTGACACTTTTATGGATCGCACTTTCCTGAAGATACTTGGTTGTGTGATTATTACATTTAAGGCGTAGACTTCTCTGCCATTTTGGCTAATTATTTAAGAGTGATTCAATCCTAGCAAAGCAGTGAAATCAATTTAATTCCAAATGCAGTATTATTAATTACAGTCCAAGTCGCACATCGAACAGTTGAATGCTAACTGGGTTTACAAAGAATTTTCTTAGAAGGAACATTTTACTTTCACGTATAACGTCGCAAATCCTAACATGCTGCTTCCTTTTCTAAATTTACGAATACTGTGAATAATAAGGAACTAAAGTGACTCAAATATTAATAAGCGACCTTTTGCGGTTTTCAATAACTAGTAGACGACATATCCAAGAATGAAATAGGGGCTAATTCATATTCCAAAAAATCATCAAAAGTAGTTTAAAAATACGATAAAATCAATCTACGTTTATGTTATACTGGATTTATTTTAGTGAAGTTTATTCACCTTATAACAAACTGAAATCCTTTAAGAACATTAGTAATTTAGTTTAATGTAAATTATATGTATTGTCTTTCGCATTGGATGCAGTTCGTTTTCTAGCGTTCAGGCAGATGACTCTAAACCCCGTGATGGACAAGGAAATGAATACAATAATTTTGTCTATGTAAAAAAAGGAAAGTTTAGTTGCCTAAGAGATGTTACAAACCTGCATATTTTACTCACAGAACATGTAAGTTCTCCAAACAAAAATAGTCAGTCTGCTTTTAAAATGCTGGTACCTGTAATAGCGAAACCTTCCAAATTATTTTTCAATGTACCTTAAATAATAATAATGGTGAGACTCTACACCTCATGAAGGGGTTTGGCCTGCAAGGCGAAAGGTCAGAGCTGCCGTATCCTTGTTCTCACACCCCGTGTCGCGTGCCAAATTAATGACACGTGGTGATGTGGTGAGCATCATTTATTAGACAGCCGCATAATTACCCCTTGTTCGTTTGGACGCAGGTACCCCATTATTTATAGCGACTGCGTAGGCCGCCTGCAAGGCATAGAATCAGGGGTTTGAACTCCCGATCTGCCGTACCGGAGCCCAATGCTCTAAGCACTGGACCATACTAACGCTTCAATGTAGATTATGCAAACTATTAATATGTTATAATTATCGCGAGTTCTGGGGAAATATTCCCCATAAAAAACATTTTGTGTCGATCCTGTAAACACTTCATAATCCCAATGAAACCTTGGTGTTCTTGAATTTTTCAATAAATCAAGATTAAAATTTTGGCCACATGGAACTTTTTTTATGGTTTTTCATACTTCATCACAAAACTTTATTTTCAAATTGTTCAAATTTCTTTACAATTGCTAAATGGTTCACATAGCTTTTTCAGAGCTTGTCCTAAAAGGTTTTTAAGAAGTTAGTATTTCGGTAGAAGTTTATATTTCTCTTTTGACTTCAGAACTGACGTAACGACAACTTTTAAACTAATTGATGCGTTCATTTCAAAAACTACCTAAGTCAATTTTTTGCAAATTTGAGTTTTTACTATAAACCGCATCTACGAGGTTATGTACATCTTCTGTGTAAAAACCGCATAAGTCCCATAACACATTAATTGCCTACTTCGGTCTCAATTGCATTATTCACTGCAATAACCACATAAGTCAGCGACTTGCGTGGTTTTTTCGCTCTACTGGAAAATTAACTATTTTGACTTATGTGGTTTTTGACATGAACGATTCAATTGATATAAAGGACAGATCGCTCAGGTTCATTATTTTTGACCGAACAAGCAAGATGAATTAAATTTAAAACCAGATTTTATGGATAAAATTTCGAGTTTAATTTTATAACTAAAATTCCAATTTTCATTGTGACGTCTTAATAACCAACGCATCAAAGACTGTGAAAAAGGAAAAAAAGAAAGAAAAACTGATGATAACAAATTGCCAAAGGTGCTGCAATATACGGTAAAATTAACCAAAATTTATAATATATTGCTATGATAAATTATCTTTAATTATTAAATAACTATATTTTCTGTTGATGGTCCAAACTTTTTTACATTAATAGATAAATACATTTATTAATATCCGCATTTTTATTCTGGCCCCATTTGTTAGATACCAAATTTATATGCTATGTTTAATCATCGTTAATACTTGAGAATTAATAAACAAATACATTTAATTAATGGTCGAACTAAATCTAACAACTATATTTTAGGTTCTTTTAAATTATGGCAACATAACGTGGCTTCCCCGGTGATATATTCCATATAATTCTTCTCTTTACTTGGAGTAAATCAAAGTCTTTCCACAGGTTTACTTTGGTTCAAGATGATAGAAACAAGTTACAACTTTAAGAATTTGCAAATTGAGGTTAGGTCTCATTTCATTTATTATTATTAAATTAAGTATTTTGTGGGAGCTGAGAAGCGTTTGTACATTTGCACAGAAAAACTTGAAATGATGCTTAAATTTCATTTTATGAAACCTTCTGCAATTTTTAACATTCATTTCAGACCTTAAAAAGCATGGGCCAGTTCTAAATCTGTGTTTTTACAAAATTAATCTTACGTTTCAGAATTTTACATAAATATGCACTTTTAGCTCATAAATCAAATATACCTCCCACATATCTGTACAGAAATTAGTCTTACATCTTTCGGCATAGATTAACTTAACTTTCTACAAAAATTTACATTGATTTTGTGATTTCTCATACGCAGTTAAGTGTAATCAACTAATGTATCATATTTTCAGGTCATTCGCGTACAGAACCACAATGGAAACAATCTAAAACTTGCTCCTTATAAGAAGCGTACATATTTACTCATTACAATTGTTCTACTACACTTTCAAAATATGCTATAAACAATGGACAAGATTGGATGGCATCGATTTTACAAATTTGCATCTTTAGCATGTATATCCTTACATAATGCACATATATGGTGTACTTACACTTAGTATGCGCTTTTTAACACAATTATCTTTAACCTATACTTAATATAAGTTGCTTTCCCACACGACATTTTCATATTTAGTCATCTAAATGACCTAACGATATCAAAGCTTCTGTTTGGCGGAGAATATCACAACAATATAGATTTAATTTGGTGAATTTGTTTCTCTTTATTACTATTTACCATCGTTTAGGAACATTATGCCCCCAGCATCAAAGTTTACTTAATTTTCATAACAACAATCTGTAACCAATAATTAATTTTAATGGCCACTAAATGGATGGCCTTTTGCATTGACCGTAATTTATTTCCAGCGTTCAGGTTAACAGTCTTAAACTCCGGATAGTAACAGGAAAGGGAGGATATATTTAATTTTGAATAACCTGGTGGATTTACATTTATTCTAGTGATAATCAATATTGATATTGATTGCAAATGTAAATCATAAAATATACAACTTTATTTGCGACAGATTCCAGTTCCATTTAAGTTTTTTTTAATAATATACTATATATCCATCTACCTTTACCTCAGCCACTCTGGAATTTTGTATGTATAAGAATATCCTATTTTATATTCCTCAATATTTTAATATTTTATCATAATTATTTTTAAAACATGTCAGTATCCGAATTCATTTGCAATATTCCGAAACCGCACACGACTTTTTCAAAAGTTTCCAAGCTTTAGTTGTTTAGTTGTGATGTGTTATTGAACTGAACTTCTTATTATTTAAACACGAACTAAAATATACAAATTACTTTTTTTTAAATTCAGCGGCGATGACAGTAATCATTAGCAAAGAGCTTGTCCCAACTGCTTAATGCTTATGAATATTCACGCATGGCATCATGTTGTGGATTAATGAATGCCAATTTGTTTAACGATGTCAGGTGCTTCTAATTTAAACACATTTTTTATTTTATTCGTTTCGGTGTTAAATCCATAGTATTGGTATTTAACGCAATCATCCAAAACCAGCAATCTGAAATGACAATTTTGTTCTAGGTTTGATGAAGTTAAAATTATCGCTTGTCCGGAATCAAGTTTGGGTTCCTCGAAAACACTTACGGAAAGCAGTATCTTGTAGCTTTTTCAAGAACTTTTTTATAAATCCAAAATACAAGAACTATCATTCACCCTTTTCCATTTGTAACGAGAATTGACGTATTATTTTTGTATAATAATTATTTCATTCACATATTTGTACGACTAAATAATAATAAATTACTTTAATTGTTGTATTGTCATGTCGAAAGCCCATTTCAATGCCGAACTTAGTTAAGTTGGGATTTCTATGACCGCTCCTATGTGCCCCATCTTGAGGGTCCTCAATCAACAGTGACGTAGCAAAAGGGTCTCAGGAGACTAATTCGCTCTCTCTTCAGGTAAAATCATTAATGCCTCCCTTAATAACCACAACTCACAGCTGTGAATGGCCTTACTGGTATTCAAGATTTGTGGTCTCTTATTTCTATGTAAAATCGGTTTTGATTTACTGTAATATTCATAAATACCTGATACGTTCAATTGGTGTTAGCTGAATAAAGTTACCGGAAACAGAACGTTTAAGGCTCAAAAATATTCCAAATCCAAAGTGGTGTTGCCATTGCTCGTGGAAAGTAAATAAAGTTTTATTGAAAATATACATTAGCAGCTGATATACAGACAAGATATAAGGTATACGGGGTATTTTTTAAAAGATCTGCGGAATTTTAAATTTGCGGTAATATAGACATCGATTGTATTTATTTTTTGTAATTTCTTGTTAAAATTGAGTTTTTCTATTATAGTATTACACCGAACAATGTTAAATTAAATTCGTTCAAAAAGTAACATTTTGAAATCAATTACTCTAACGTACGTTACAGACAATTGTTCAGTTTAAATATGCAAATTTGTTTACCTTTTAATATTTAAGTAATCACATTCCACTTTTATGAGAGAATAAGAAACAATTACAGTAAATAATAACTACATTACATGTCCAAAATGTTGCTTCCAATTTTATTACACATATCCAGAAATTTTTATCATCTTCATCTGCTGGTCATAGAGCGAACAATGCTTGTACATGGCGTAGGTGTAATCCTAATATTATAAAAGTATTATAATTATCTCATGGCAGTAAGAAGCACGGATCTGTAAAATAAACCTAACTAACTGAAGTCTGTTTTATGAAATGTTTACTAACTATTAGAATTGAAAAGGACCAACCTCACACATGAAATTAATTCAGATAGAGAGAGAGAGAGAGAGATCACTTCGTACAATATTGAATTAAACCGTAACAACCGTACTACATGTATATCGTTTGTAGCATCCAAATCTCAGCCATACGTAAGTAGATTAAGCTCTTGTTACCGGTTTCCCATAGTAATACACCATTTATTGAGTATTAAATTTGAGTAAGTTTAATATTCTAACCTCCAATTATTGCCCGATCAAATTTCTTGTTCTAGTTTCTTGTTGTAATTTAATTTTGAATTTTAATATTTCAAAACTCTTTCTTTTTATTTATTTTAATTATTTCTTGTAGGTTATAATGTATTTACAACTGACATTGAAGTTTCGTACCAAAACTGTCAAATTGAATATCTGCCCATACGCAACCCACGCTCCAATAAACAAACGACGATCGACCCATGCCACTTTCGACTCTTCCTAAAAATTGGAATTTTTCGAAGATTTTCACAATTTCTCGAACGTAAGTGGAAGAACACGCTTTAAATAGGTAGATTAACATAAATACATTTTTTTTAAGTCAAATCACTAAATTCTTTACACAAATTACAAATTTAGCGGAGCTGCACATTAGCGTGCTCTTTGCTCGGTGGTTTAATAGCAACTTAAATTTTTTTCAGACAAAAACATCGTATTTTAGATGGTTGCTTGGGAACCAGTCAACACAATCAAAATTTTTTGGAAATCTCGATGGGCTCGTCCGATCAAAATGAGGCGTTAAATAGACCAAATTAATTACAAATATCTATAAAGCACAACAACTTTCTTATCACTTAACTTACACACAGAAGATAATCAGTAAAATGACCAAAATATTGATATCTTACACGACTTATTTCCAATAAAGCATTTAGAAATTGACAAATAAATTTATATCAAATTATAAATAAATTATTAGAAACAACTTCGATGTTAATCAAAATTAACACAAGCTTCCTTACATACATAACGATATTATTACAAACATACTTTGCTCGGAAGAAAAATATTAAATTCACAAATTTACATTTTTGTATCAAGCTGTCAAAATCCTTACATTTTTACTTATATTTGTTAAATTACAGCTCAAGAATGCACAGATAAGGCTGAAAAGTATCCTCGATGCTTTTATGAAGGTCAATATCAATCAAAACAACCAGTTTACCACATAGAAACACAGTTGTACAGCTTGACGAATCAAAATCAATATCGGAAACATTCATTTACTTTCCTTTGATTTATATGTGGTTAAACAACCCATTTTCTTATAAGGAAGCTTAATAGAGTTTTGTTAAATTTAGCAATAGGTTAAGATATCTCA
The DNA here is from genome assembly GCA_014611495.1 of Limonius californicus. NCBI lineage: Eukaryota > Metazoa > Arthropoda > Insecta > Coleoptera > Elateridae > Limonius > Limonius californicus. The sequence continues at coordinate 16,499 of JABXWE010059564.1, forward strand.
ATTAGAGCATATTGTAACACAGCAATGTATATATATATATATATATATCGCTATGTATTCTCTTAATAAAT
>JABXWE010059565.1:0-19686 GCA_014611495.1 Limonius californicus
TCTAAGTTTTCGACCTTGGGGGGGGGGGTGAGGGGGCCCGCGCGGTCCGCCATCTTGGATTAAAGGTGTGCCTTTTTGTAATTACATGAAACGACGTTTAATAAGGTATCTGGGGCAGGCTTCTCTGACATTGGCACTGGACTCAGCGCAATGGTACCGAGTTTCCAGCCCCAGCCGGATGGATTTTTTTGGACTCCGCACCATTTTTGGACTTGGTGGTAGGTCCTAAACGCATGGTACCGTGTAGCGTCCGTCGTTGGTGGCAAAGAAGCTAGATTGAATTTGATTTTTATTGTCGATGTTGCGAAACGTTGGTAGCGGAGTTCTTCCAAGGTTACTTCTTCCATGTTGCCACCATACAATGCAACGAGAAAGCGCGCTCCAGTGTCCTCGACGTCTTCTGGTTTGGCATTCTGATCTTTGAAGATGCCATTGACGGCAGTGAGTCCTTTGTTTTTTTGGACAAGCGAAAAAAAAATTGTTTTTCCTTGGTTGAAGAGGGATGATGTCGTGTCACAGCCGCTAACCGCATGTAACAACAGGATATTTTGGCTGCTTCTTTCACGGCATATACTCTTTCAGCAGTTTTGCCTCTCCCCGGTTTGCGAAGGTAGATGTTGGTTTTGGATGATCCTAATGCTGTCAGCAGAAGTAAAAGATCGGCGTCAGCCTGCTTAACAGTAAAAGCAGCATATTCGAATTTTTTGTAAGCATGGAAATCAGACGGGCTTTATTTTTTTCATTGGCCAAAAATCGTTCTTGAGAAACTTGAACCATCATTGTCTCATCGAAAAAGACTTCCGCAGACATCTGCTTCTTCGTTCGGCGAAGTCTTTCTGCGCCCTTCGTATTTTTCTTGTCACCATCAGATAGATATCCATCGAAAACAACGACTGCATTTGAATCGTAGTGATTTCGTACATATTGAACGTACTTCTCATAAATTGACCTGAAAGAATCATTACGATGCCATACAACTTTATGTAAAAGATACTCTCCATCCACAACATTGATTCTGTTATCTCCGAGTTCTACGCCTTCTGACAGTGGTGTGAAAACAGCATACAACGAAGATTTCGTGCCTTTGCGCATTCCGTCTTCCGAAAAAAGCGATAAAGTAAATGGAGCAAGTTCGAATGTAAAGTAGTCCTTCATCTCGTGGCAGTGGCAGTAAAAAAATTTATACGTAACAAGAAAAATAACTTCAATCTGTAGTAGATTTATTGTATGTTATTGTGATGCTAATAATATTATTAATATTATCATTTCTACATTTTTAAATACACATTTACAATGTTATATATAAATGATAATATTATTAATATCATCATTTTTACTAGATTTACCGTGAAAAGATTAAGTTGGACCAATGCTCGGAAGAATATTCAAGTTTGCGCCGTTGTAACTCGTTACATATCAGATTTACAAAAAAAGTATTCATACAAAAAATGTAGGGAATTTAGTCTTCTTAAAATTTGTATCAGACATTTTTGTCGTAGGATCAACCATTGAGAAATTATTTTGAAAAAACCAATTTTTTGTACTTTTAATCCAAGATGGCGGACTGCGCCGATCCACCCAAAGGTCGAAAACTTAGGTTTTTCATCGAGACCGGGAACTAAATAACATATGTCAAAATTATTACTACCCCACCTTTTGTAGGCTAAAAACCCCTATTGACTGGACTAAAAATTATGTAAGAAATTTTTCTTGTTTGGCATAACGAGCATCAATGGAGTTCACAGCTTAGTTAAGCTACTGTTGCTAATACAAATTGCTTATCAATTACCTTAATTGGGCAAAATAGAAATAAATATTTTCTATGGCTATAGAATTGTCTATGAAAAAGGCTGCACTATATTTTGAATTCCCAAGCGGTTCTAGTGCTTCCTTATGGGAGTTTCTATTTGTTGCTGGTTCTTTCCTACTTTACTTTGTATATATTTTACTTCGACAAGATTTTGGGTACTATAGAATACTTATTTAAACAGTAGTGTACCAAGAAAATGAAAATAGTACATGAAAGAGATACGTATTTATCATTCCTGACACGTCTTAAGATTAAAAAATTGATTTATCACAAATAATCGGCCAAGGGCTGAAGTCTAAAACTATTCAAAATTGAATATCTAGTAGCTACATTATACTTTTGTGACATTTGTGAGAACGCAGCCCAATGGATGAGTCTCGAGAATGTTGAACGGAACTCACAAAATACTTACATGCATTTGCATATAAATACACTGAAACCCACTCTGTGAATCAACAATTTAAAAATTAGTGCAAAGACTTGTTACTTAGCTTTGATGATATCTGATATATATATACAGGGTGGGCTAATTAAAACGAAACAGACTCGATTTTTCATATTTTCCGTCATTTTTTAAAAAATTGCTCGAACCCGTTAATTTTTGTTTTGACGGGGAAACTTTTTGCGTTTATTTTCAACCTTGTCACTTCAACCTCCTAGGGGTGGTGAACTTCATCCCTGAAATTTTAACTGGCAAAGGATATCGAGTCATACATCATATTAAAGGGCATTAAATTTCCGTTTTAACGCTTTTTAGTTTTTCAAATTCGAATCAGTAGTTTTCGAGAAAATGCCTTCTGAAAATAGTAACCCGCCAAAAACCAATAATTCATGATTTTTCACTTTTACCATAATTTACACCAATAACATTTTATTGATTAAGAAATTTACTTTAACTTTCACTTAATTACATGTTCGAAGTGTTGCCTTCCAGCATCCATACAGTAGTACAGGTTTTGTTGAAAACGGCTACATACGTTTTGAAGCATTTCTGAGGTAATTTGCCGGCATTTGTTATTGATCCGTTGACGAAAACCATTTAGGGATTCTGGCTGAGTACTATACGTTTTACTTTTAATGTGGCCCCACAGTAGGAAGTCTAAACGGTTTAAATCTGGTGACCTCGCTGGCCACTCCTCTGCTGCTCTTCGGCCAATCCATCTACCAGGAAATGTTTCGTCCAGATACTGACGAACAGCAAGACAAGGGAGGTACTCCGTCTTGTTGAAACATCAACTCATTCACATTGTAACGGTCATTTTGTTCTGTAGTTTCAGTTATGGCTGGATCAAAATGTTTTCTTATGAAATTCAAATACGTTTTTCCTGTTAGGTTTCCTGGTAGAAAAAAGCTCCAACAACGGGATCGCTATAAATTCCAGTCACACGTTTAATTCTTGAAGATTTTGAGTGTCGACTTCATGGAATGTATGTGGGTTTTTATCGGCCCAATAACGACAATTATGGCGATTAACAATCCCGTTCACAAAACAACGAACACTCACCCAAGATACAAATGTTAAGAAGCAAATTTGGGTTATTAATTATCCGTTCACTCATACTCGCGCAAAAATTCAAACGTCTATAAAAGTCATGTTCGTTTAATTATTGGACAAGGTGGATTTTATACAGATCGAATTTATGGGCTTTTTTCGAAAATTACTTATGCGAATTTGAAAAACTAAGAAGTGTTAAAACGAGTATTTAATGTCCTTTAAAATGATTACTCGACCACCTCTCCCATTAAAAATTTTAGGGGCGAAGCTTATCACCCCTAGGAGGTTGAAGTGACAAGGTAGAAAATAGACGCAAAAAATTTCCCCCTCAAAACAAAAATTGACGGCTCCGAGCGATTTTTTAAAGTATGACGATTAATACGAAAAATCGGGTCTGTATCGTCTTCATTGGGCCACCCTGTATGATTAGCACCGTTAAAGATTAGTTATAGTATGTGATATTTATATAAGTTTAATACACCACTTTACATTTAGAGCAAGGATAATTTATAATCATTCGATTATCCTTGCCATACATTTATTAAATACATACCTGCAATTATTGTGAATGTACTTGATGTAGCGCAACACTACATTATTGGTTACATTACATCTATATGTAATAACTAATAATATTACTAATTAGTAATTATAAACCGTACCAATTTCATATGGTAGCTATTTATAACAATACTAATTTAAATTAAATATATTCTCTTTGCCCTTATACGAGCTGTTTTGAATCGTGGATGTTTGAAATTTGTTTGTACTTTTTAGAGATTTGTTACATTAAAAAAAAAAACAAAAACTTTCGGTTGAACAAAATGGAGAGAATGGTTATTTATGCTTTATGATTTATGTTTTGTAATTCAAAAATAGTAGTGCTTTAGATTTTTCCTTTCTGTTTAATACGAAATCGCGATTTTGGTTGTATACGCCTTAAAGAAATTAATACATAGTGGTCCTACTATTAAGAAGAAAATTAAGGTATAATTGTTTAAAATATGTAAATTAATTTTTGTTTTGATATGCTAATCGGTAATACTCGTATCTGCATTTTTCCTGCTGTTGTGCTTTTCTGTATTCAGTGTATAAAATTTAATAAAACTATGACTATTAATTATTGGCTCTTTATAACATAATTATATTTAGTATATATAAATGATTTTCAAAAAAGATCTGAACATTCTTGAAAGCAATAATATGTTTTCGATAAATGCTGTTGATTGATATCTCTTTCACTTCATCGATGTTCATAAATAAGATAGAGTTTATAGAATTATAGCTGATAACCGCAAATTACAAATCTTGTGGGTTATGTGTGTGTTTTAGAGTTTAACATTTATTGGTTTAATTCATTTTCCTTCCTTTGAGCAACTCTGGTGACGTAGTTCCGTAATCATCATTTCAAAATATTGTAATATTTTTTGTAGAACAGAGAAAGTTGTTGGTTAATGCCTTGCCACTATTCATATGCGCAGGTTTACAAAATTTTCCTTGCAATTTTGATACATTTCCAAAGTAATTTTAATAACTGCGCCTTTTAACGCTTTCGATGTTTTAGTAGTATTTAAATAAAGCATCAGAAACACTACAGTTGAATTGGTTATCATTTTCACATTATATCTCTTAACTTTGATACGTAGTAAAACAGAAGCAGCACTTGAAATACCAATAAATTGAAAAACATTTGTTCAAGAAGTTGGTGGTAAGAAGTATAAGTTACAGTTTAGCGAAATGACTATTAGGATAGATATTAAAACAAAGGCGGACTGCTACGAAGATTGTGTCTAGGAGACTGTGTTGCAAAGTAACGCTCACTGAACACATAGGAAGCTTCCTCTTTTTCTTCTTTTCTTCTTGTTCTTTTTCCTGTTTTTCTAAAGGCGAGCCCCTGTTTCTCCTTTGATTGTTTCTTTATTTTGGACCCACGTTCTCATTTTATTTTGTCTTGATTTTCTAGTTATTCTATCGTCTACCATTCTGCTGATATGATATTCGCCCACTTGCTCACCGTCGCGTCGTTTGCTCTCCATGGTTTGCTCGTCTCCGTTTGCTCACGGGTCTCTTTGCTCGCCACGCCACACAGCAACTCGGCAGGCATATTGGCATAAAATATTATCTGTACGCATTTAATATATGCTGCTGGTAATTTTCAAAATCTTACCTAATAGCTATACTATGTACAAAACCACGTTTTCTATAATCAGCGTATTGGTTTAACGTTTATAATGATTAAACATGGATTATTTGCGCACTACTGATGATAATTTACAATTACCTATCTGAAACTTTCAAAAATGTCGTATAATTCTTAATTTTTAAATTAGAGAGTTTAACAAAAATCACCTAATTTATCTTAATGCTTCAGTATCAAAATTACGAATTACTAAGAATAATATACACAACTTCCGCTTTGAGTTCTAAATTTTATCAAAAGGTTATTGAATTTGATACTACACTTGTAGATTATAAACTAGGACCAACTGTCTTCACGATATGGACGACAACACAGTTACACATACACATATTTTCTGAAAACGACTATTTTGAATTTTTGGTGTATAAGCGGCTATTTCCTTAAAATATCAAAATCTATTTAAAAAATAATACACAAAATAAAAACAAAGATTTTAGTTACGAAACAAAGGATAAGCTAATTTGTTTTATAAACGAAACCACTCAAAAAACATCTGCATCCCAACATTGCTCTCAACAGCATACACCCGTGAACCAGCCGGTGGAGAATAAAGTTCAAGGCCGAAATATCATTAGTAATCTCATTTCGCCATCCAAATTTCACCAGAAACCCTACATTAGACCTCTCGGATATCGACATTTCTATTAATAAGCAACGAATCCCACTCTCCAACCAAGTCCGATACTTTTCAACACACATGTTCTCTGGCTCTCGATATCCGAGAAACTCTGAAACAAATGGGCAACCGTTCCAACCTCCTCCGAATTGTCCAAGGCCGCTTCCAAAGTTGCGACTGCCAAACCCTTCTACACACGTACAATATTTTCAAGCACCCCATCATCGACTACCGAGCCCCTCTATACGCCAATATCACCCCATCTTCTCCATCAAATCGCAGCACGCGAAAAGCAAATTCTCCGCTGCATTTTCCGCCTACATCGAGAACATTCCAGTAACCAAGTCCACAACGACACTCAAACCACTCCAATCAGCGACCGTCTTCTGGAGCTGTGGAATCAGAAATACATACGTAAAACTCTCCTGCAAGTCGTTACCATCGCCATAGAAATTCTCCAAACTTCTCACAAACCCCTAAATCGAAATTTTGTCCTAGTCAAACGCATCCTCAGAAAATCCCCGAGGAAACTCAAACATCCCTTCACGGCCCTCTTTTCATTCCTGTACCCCGATCTCCTAGACAACGTCATTGCCCTGGTGGGGGAAACTCTACTAACAATGAGGTGAACACTCCACTAATTTTAGCTTCCAATTTCAGATAACCCGCAACACCAGAACCAGAAACAATCGAAAGGAACCCACCACACCAGGAACAGAGAACCAAAAATCAGCATCTGCTAGCCGGCCATCCTACAGCAATCCACCAATACGTCACCGACCTAGAAGAAGAAAAGAAGTCCCAGGACTGAAGAGGACAAAAGCCTACAACGGTCCGCCCACCAATCATGTGCCTAACACATTATAATAAAATGTAATAACTTAAGTTAATAAATAAAGGTATTTGAATCTGAACCTTATAAGCGAAGGTGCCTAACAAAATATAAAGTAGTTTTTCTGCGTTGATGCAAATCTATATAGTATTGTGAGCAAGTTGGCTGTCGAGCAAATGTATGATGAGCAAACGGATGGCGACAAACGGCTGGTGCGCAACTGTGTTGGGGAGCATTTTTCCCAGCGAGTAATTGCCAAACGAGCAATCGGTGGTGAGCGAACGGCGGCAAGTGGTAGCGAGCTATTGACCTAGGTCTTCGAACAACCGCTGATATACTGATATATGCAACAATATGTGCACGGAAACACTAATTTGTAGAAAGCTATTGAAATTTATAAAACCTGTATAAAACTTCGGAAAATCACCCAACACCAAAAATGTCAAGGTACTAAAATATTTGCTTTAAAAAAACAGATCTGTTAGACTTTTCATTAAATTTTACGAATACATAAGAGAGACCTAAGGAATTATTTATTATTTATTGTCGTGCCTAGTTTATCGATATCTGGTCATTTCTCTGTTTCATCTAGATTTTCGTTCACTTCTGCATGTTTGTGGAACATCCAAACTATTTCATTGCGTAAACCTTTATTAAAAAATGAAGTGCTGTAGATATTCAGGGAAGTAGGGAAAGGTCCAGGAGAAGTATTTCTATCAAATCTTAGAATTACAATTGGAGAAGCGAAGGTTTTCTCTTATAGATTCGCTTTTTGAGAAGGATTCTTGAAGATGGCAATGCTGTTTGCTAAAAAAGGAAATTAATTAGTTTATCTGCGCTTATTAACTACCTCATTAGCAGTGTATCTTGTCATTTATAGCTATAATTTAGTACCGTTACGGTTCTGCACCGTTTCAAGGAAAGGGGTGTGTTATTATGGGGTACTCCAAGGCGACTGACCACAAAACAATATAAAGTTAGGTCTTGACTCTGACAATGGAATTTTGCATGATAACCAAAGGAACATTTCACCGTTTCTTGTAAACAATTGGGATAGTGCTGGTATGTTAAAGAAATGTTTTCGTTAAGGTACCTTAAACAATGACAATCCTCTTTGATTGTTCTTTTAAGAAAACTGTGAGAACGTATACGACACAATTCTCAGACACCAAGTATAAATCTAACAAAATCTTTTTATGAGTTTTATCTGCAGTGTACTGTATAACCTTGAGATGTTTTGGAATTAAGATGCGACCAACAGATACAATTTTGCGTTATGTGCTAAACTGTTTGTTTATGATTATGCAACATGTTTGTTAAGCTTTTACGAGTTTTATGCATTCAGTTTCTGTCAACGCGTTCCTGCTGTTACACTTCTTGGTCGATGGCGAAATCTTTATTTTTACCTGAAATAATTATATAAATCAACTGTTCATCATCAACTCCATATTTTCTAATTGCTAAGTATGTACTGCAATTCTACCAAAAATTAAACGGTTCTGCTGCTAAAATGTAGAAGGTTACAATTTCGTTCACTAGGTAGTTTCTAAAAGATTAAACTATTTCACCGTGTCCCATTCCAACTAAAACTTAGTAATTTAAGTAGTTAGGAGTAATGATGTATAATGTATGTAGTAGTTTACACAAGGAGGTACGCATAAGTTTCAATTAGTGTTACGTGATGGTACTATCGATGTTGAATTCTTCAGTAATTAATTTTCAATTTGAAAGGAAAGTGAAGGCATGAGCTGGGTTCCTGCAGACACAATTAAAAGTAATATTGTTAATTTGATACTGAATAAAAATTAAGTAAGTGCGCTTTATTGAGAATTGCAGGATTATTGATGATAAACAAGACGCCTAGTATCGTTGATTTCTCAATCAACGCTAGTATGTATTAATTTCTAATATTTGTTTTTCAACTGCCTTATCTCTTACGAGCCATAGGGATCTTCTCTCTTATGCCTGTTTTGTGTGTTTAAATTGGCACAGACAGAGAGGACCTACAGCTTAACGTGGGCTCCGAACCACGGGAAGTGTAAATTTCTAACATTCATTTTTTTAAAGTAATTACAATAGAGGCTTATATGTTGCTATAAGATTAAAATTGCCTATATAAAGTGGTCATTTGAGCAATGACACATTTTAATTGTAACACAATTTTAAAGTAGAAACTTGGCTGTTTTCACTAAACCATAAGAAGGCAAAATTATGTGCACCATTATTTGAATTGTATCACGAATGTCCGTTTTGCTTGGAGTGATACTGTTATAGATAAAGTGATTAATTGGACAATATTCATATACTGCAAGGACACTATATATAAGTACTGTAGGGATTGGACAGTATGATAAAAATCAGCTGATTTATTACTGTAACCGGGTAATATAAATAATGTTTCATGATCTCAGAGATAGTGTGATATCTTATATCGTTACAAAATTTTTTTAACGATTTAGATTTATGCCGGTTTTTCGGTTTGTTGAACGGTTATAATAAATGTAACTGTGTAGGTGGATGTAATTCTGATGGCAGGATTATTGACGATAAACAAGACGTCTGGTATGTATTAATTGCTAACATTTGTTTTTCGAGTGCTTTATCTCTTACGAGACGTAGAGATCTTCTCTCTAAATGCCTGTTTTGTGCTTTTAAATTGACACAGACTGAGAGGACCTACAGCTTAACGTGGGCTCCGAACCACGGGAAGTGTAAATTTCTAACATACATTTTATTAAAGTAATTACAGTAGAGGCTTATATGTTGTTATAAGATTAAAATTGCTTATATAACGTGGTCATTTAAGCAATGACACATTTTATTTATAATACAATTTTAAAGTAGAAACTTGGAAGTTATCACGAAACCATAAGTAGGCAAAATTATGTCTACTATTATTTGAGTGGTATCACGAATGTCCCTTTTGCTTCGATACGTTTGCAAGGACATTAAACATGAGTGATACTTTTATAGATAAAGTGATTAATTGGGCAATATTCATACTGCCCGGACACTATATATAAATACTGGACGGATTGGACAATATGATAAAAATCAGCTAATTTATTACTGTGGCCAGGAATTATAAATAATGTTTCATGATCTCAGAGATAATGTGATATCCTATAGCTTTACAAAATATTTTTTAACGATTTTAACCTATGCCGGTTTGTTGAAAGGTTACAATAAATGTAACTGCGAAGGTAGATGTAAATGTCGGCAAGATGAACAAAATATAATTTCAAATACCACCGAAGTTCGAACAATTAGGAAAAATTATATGAGAAATTTCTGAATTCATTAATATTAAAAATAGCCTTAATGGTTCTAAATTAATTTTGCGTTTGGGTTTCTGTTCGTAAGTAAAGCTATTTGGGTCAATTCTGTTATTACTATTTTTATGTTCATTTTAAGGATACTTGCTAATTTAATGTTAGAATCATGATTTATTTATATACAATTATCTAAAGCAAATAAATAAAATACTGGATTAGGATGTGTTGTTTTATGTGTTTGGTTATTCGAAATATCATACTTTTTAGAATTTTTAACGATGTAAATTACAAAAACCTGTTTAATATTTAATTTAAGACTTCATAATTTGTTTCATTGTTAATTACGGCGCATAATTTTTACTAAGCAAACCTTCGGGCTAATACAGTAAAGTAATATCGTTGCAACATATTCTGTAGCTTTATAGGATATCAAATTACACGGAGATCATCAAACATTTATAATGCTCGGCCAAAGTGATACATTCACACATTGTTGTCACTCGACTCCAGTCCTTATATACTTGGCTATAGTCTTGGCTTATTGCACACCCTAAAATGGTTTAATATATTTAACAAAGTAGTATGTGTGTCATGAAGAATACAATACGAGGGCAGCCTTTTAAGTTTTTACAAAAACTAGGAAAGAAAATATTTATTGGAACAAACTGCTTTATTGCTTTTAAAAATATTCCCCTTTGATATTTATACGCTTTTGCATGCGAGCTTCTCGAGGTGATGAAAATCGCTGTCACGCATGTTTTGTTTTACATTCGGGAACACGTTAGGCGATAAATCAGGCGAATACGGACAATGAGACAATAATTCGACGTTTTTCTCTTTCAAATAATCAATTGTTTGACGTGCACAGGATGGGACTAGCGGACAGCCCAAATTGTTGAGGAGGCAACTGGGATAAGGAGACGGCAAAACACGTCCTGTGTCACTGCCCAGCTCTCGCAACAGTCAGAGGATCCATGTTGGGAGACTTTTGGCCTAAAATGCCGAAATCAGCAACACACCAGTTACGGATGTCCTCAAGCACATCCAAAGGATGGGATGGTTTGGATGATGCCCAAATTGGGGAGCTGCTAGGGAGGCAGCACAACGGGCCCACCTTTGTGGCTTAAGTGCACATGAGGTAACTCACCCTTCCAAAATCTACAATGACGATGACGTGCTGTGTGAGAGCTGGCATTGTCATGATGAAGAATGATGCGACGTTTTCTGTTGTTTTTCTTGATTTCGTCAATGACTTCTGGCAAACAATTTGTTGTATACCTTTCAGCGTTAACTGTTCTTCGATCCTCTAAAGAAATGCTTGCGACATGTTCAGTACAATCGAAGAAACAAGCGATCATTTTCTTGGAAGTGCTTTATGAACGAATAACTTTTGTGAGATTCGGTTCACCTTGAAACACCCAAACAGTGGATTGTTGCTTAGTTTCCGTTTTATACGAATATATCCAAGTTTCGTCACTTGTTACGAAATTGTATACGGATTTTGCATTTCTTCGGTCAAATTTTTTGAGCATTTCCTTTCGCCAATTAAGACGGGCTTATTTTGAGCTTCGGTCAAATTATGGGATATCTATCGGCAACTGATCTTTTTCACAGCTAAATGTTCATGCAAAATCGAATGTACTGTAGTCTTCGATATGCCTAAGGATGCCTATGTTTTATCTCACTGTAAGTCACATGCCGATCTTCTGGTGGGCACAGCATCTATGTTTTTTAGAATAACAACCGAATTTGGTCGACCTTTACAAAATGTTCCTCGTTTCTGATGTGCTTCATTACCAAAAGTTGAACGAAGTGATTCTATGCATTGTAGTTGAGTTACGCCTTTACTAAAATCGTAAAAAATGATCCAACGAAAACCTTCATGTGAAATTTCCATTTTTCACAAAATTGCTTTTTTTAAACGCTTACTGTAAATAAACTACTTGGTCAATTTCTAAGCTGCCACTGTTTTCGCGATAACAAATGTCAAATTATACGAAAATGGTAATGATATATCTCAATAGCGCCACCTAGTGGTCGTTTGTAAAAACCTAAAAGCCTGTCCTCGCATGTTCTTGAAACTGATGCTAGTTTCTTTTTAAATTAAAACATACTATTGTGGAAGGTGGCGGAGAGATCACTAAATATCTTAATTTGATTTTTTAAGAAAATGCTTTTTGAACTATTTTGAGCAATACCTCTTTCCACATAGAAATTGTTTTAGCGGTGAGAATGCATGAAAGTCAAATAGGACTAAGTCAAGTGCATAAGATAGATATGCCAGCAAATCACGCTTCAATGCGTTAAGCTGTGCCATGAAAATGATACTTGTACGGGAGGAACATGCATTGCCTTAATATGAAATTATAAAGTCGATTCCGCTTAATCGGGACCCATTGAGACTGGGCCATTTTGTCTCAAGCAAGCGGCTGTCCCAAACATGCGAAGTTCCACACAAAATCAAAGAATCAGTGTTTTTCTTAGACTTCAGCAAATTCTTGAACTTAAATAACAGAAAAACAATATGCAGTGAGCCGACGATGACTTCTGTTGGCTGGTTTTTATTTTTTCCAGCAAAGAAATTTTACTGAAAAGTATCAAGTCATTTCTTAGCATGTTGGCAAGAGTTTTAAATTTTTAAATGAAACGATGAAATAACCAGTCTACCATAGTACCATACGTCGCATACGCGGGACGGCGTAGCTTGGTGTAACTGTTAGTGAATATACATTAACTTCACCAAGCTTTACCACCCCTAACAATGTCTACGTACGAATCTCTGGCGCTGCACCGACAGCAAACATATGTGGTGTCTCATGAACAAGATTAAAAAAGAAAACACGCTTTAAGTGCTGTTATTCACTGCATGTCGTAAAGAATACATATTAAACTGTTTAAGATTTTTTTTTCTTGTGATTTTAAAGTTTTGTCGTGGGGTTACATATCTTGATCTTAAATTTATTGTCCCGATTAAACCGAGTGATGTCTCAAATAAGCGATGTAAATTGCAGTTATTTCCTTTACTTTTTTGTTTTTGTTCTTTAAGGTTGGGCCTAAATAAGAGGCCCGATTAACCCATGACCTGTTTATCCGGAATCGACTGTATTGTCTCACACTAAATCTAATTCTTTACAGGAGTTTTTTTCAGTTTATCCGAAATTTGGGGTAGTACTACCCCGTTATTATTCAGAAGATAATTTGTAGGTAGTATCCCATTAGTATTCCAAAAAATTTAATGTGATCGTTCCAGTAGGCTTTAAATTGTAGAGATTTAATACGGTCCATTTTGCAATTTTTAGATAAACACAAATAGTTCTATTGAAAAACTGTATTCAAACAACTATTTAACGTAATGATTTGATATATTACAACTAATCATACTTCAAATGAAACAATTAGCTACACTAATAATTTCAAAACTGTTAGTGCCGTTTTGCGTCACGTCACTCCAAGAACTTTTTTAAATGAATAAAATTAATACTCTTATTAGTGGAAGCGATGACGAATACAATTTTATTTAAACTCATGGCGACCTCTACTGTGTAGTAGCAGATAAGGATAAACATTGAGAAGCAGGGCAATGTCTTTACAAGTTTAAAGTTATAAATTAACACCGAGAACCATGTATGTACGCCACCTAACGTTGTTTAAGAATAAAACACTACATTTTAAAATTTTTTAGAAAAGAACTTCTATATTCTGTGCAGTTAGCAATGGTTAGTAGTTAAATGTGAAAGTGAAATACAGTGAAAGTGTGGAGGCCCTGTATTATTGTTGAAGTTTTTTTTGTATACAATTTGAACGTTGTATTAAATACATTCTAATTTGTTGCAGATATAAGAACAATAATTAGGATACTGACATGTTAGTTGTTCAAGTATGCAATCAATAACTGTTCTATTTGTAGTCTAGGAAAAATCCTAGGCGTTGTTAAAAAAACTAGGAGTAGTTTATAAGTCTTTCAAAACTGTAAGTATTTGGAAACTTCTATTAGAATTAAAATTAATTACTGAATATGGTTTGCAATTTTACTTTTAGTTGTTGAGACGTCACTTATGTTGATATTGTAAAATTTATGCAGCGGTTTCTACTTGATGCTTCTTATATTCAAATAAAGCAAAAGTGATAAACAGAGGTTGTTTCATTTTTAGTGTTCTAATATTCCCACTCATTTTAAAACTTTTAATACTTAACCTCATTTCTTTATTTGTCAAGAACTAAATGATTTCGCCACATCTGCTGGGTAGTAGTCCATAATTTTTTAATCTGGCTGTCAGAATTAACTAGATCGCTTAGTAAGAACAGTTAATGCCACTGAAACTGCAGAAGAGGTAAAAGGAGTAACACTGGTTTTGCAGAAGACACAGGGATAATTCATACTGTAAGGAAGGAAAGCAGGAAGACCGGAACTGGAAATCGCAATTGGAAAATTATTGTAGAAAATTGTAGACCAAATACTTTAAGCTTTTGCTAGCGTAAAATTGATTTACTATATAAACTTATACGTTTTTAGGTAGAAATATTTTCTGGGGAATAAATTTTTACCAAAGGCATCCCCTCATATTGTGTTACAAATCGATTGGAGAATTGGTATGGATTTTCAGTTAGAAAAAGAGTTTACAAATACAATACGGTCGCAAAATGCCCCCCCCCCCTACTTTTGAACGACTTGATATTTCTTCACCAAATTTTGTGTGTTTTAATAGGAGGCTAAATACTACTTTTTAATATTTTTTTAAATGGCAATGGGGTCATTTGAAAGGTCTCGTTGAGTAGAGTATAATTCTATATTTTGGGAAAATTTTATAGATTCTAAAACAAATGACAGACTTCCAAATTATCTGTTTCTGATACTAAGCAACACGCTAAAAAATGTAGGAAGCGAAACAACAGAAGTAAAACAATTGAAATAATAAGTCTTTCTGTTCTGTCGCTTTAATTTAGTTATTGTGTTTGCTCACGTTTGTATATTGAGTGTAAAACCGGCGATACTAACAATAATTATGGTGGATGTTCGAACATTGCAAGAAAAAACTGAAGCAGTTTTTATTTTTGCTGAAGCCAATGGAAACTTTTACAAAGCCGAAAGAATATTTAATGATCGTTTTCCCGACCTTCCTGTTTCGAGGACGTACTTAAGGAAATTTATTAACACTGGAAGTGTGCAAAACAGGAAAAATCCTGGACGACCAGCAATTTCAGAAGACCAACAAATTCAGATAGTCGGTGAAATGGTAGTACATTCTCGGCAATCAACTTCACATGTAGCTGCGATATGTGATGTATCGGCGACTACTGTCAAAAAGATATTGGTGCGATGAAAATCCCCTTGTTTTCCGGGAAGGTCATTCCCAATTTCAGCAAAAATTGAATGGTGGATAGGAATACTTGGTGACCATATCGTAGGTCCCTTACTTATCGACGGAATTGTAGTTGAACATGCTGGAAAACCTCATCCATCCGTTAATACTTGAGATTGCTGAAAATAATCCAAACGAATTTGACATGGATATCATATTCCAGCAAGATAGCGCTGCTCCGCATTTTAGCAGACAAGTTCGCAATTATCTCGATGCAAGGTATCCTCGACGATGGATTGGTCGTCGTTGTCCAACAGAATGGCCTTCGCGATCCCCTGACCTGATTTCGTTGGACTCTTTGTGGGCGTATCTTAATTCGAAAGTTTTTCAAACAAGCCGATTCCCTTTTGGATTTTCGGCGTAAAATAATAAAGGCTTTTGGAAATATCGGAGTTGAAACTTTCCAGAAAGTAGGGGAAGAGATATTAAATAGGTTTTTCTATTGCCAAAAAGTTCAAGGAGCACACTTTAAACATTTATTAAAATCGCATAACTATTCAGTTTTTGTCGTATAAAACATGTTTTGTTGTGTTTTAGAATCATCATCTTCTTCTTTATTCTTCAATGGTGAACATTTCGAAAGCATACCTTTTTTGCTTTAATTCTTAGTTTTTTCCATAAACTTGTTATTTTCAAGCATCTGTCATGTGCTCTGGATGATTATTTTTTTATGAAACTCAAGAATCGGACGCAGAATTAAAATACATTGCAAATGAGGCGTCACTCGACCCCCATTGCCATTTAAAAAACTAGTTCAAGATGGCGCCTAGTCGCCATTTTCAAAGTTATAAAATTTAAATATAATATACTAAAAAGTAGTATTTAGCCTCCCATTAAAGCACACAAAATGTTATGAAGAAATATCGCGTCGTTCAAAAGTTAGTAGTGAGGAGGACATTTTACGACCGCACTGTCTGTACAATGGTGTACTATGAAATAGACTTTGCGTTAAGTTTATATATTACGAGAATGTGCCAGTACATTGCTTTACTTGTACTTTGAGCGTTCAAATATGGAGTTCAAGCAGCACTTGCATTTGGTTTTGGAACTGTCTGCATTCTCTGTGAAATTTCTAACAGCTGATTGAATACTGGCCCTTGATTTATCGTTTAGGCGTTCGGCAAAAGTTTTTGCCCCTATCGTGCGGAAAGTTGCTCATTGCGAGATTAGTGTTTTATGATAATTTCAGCAATTTTGCAGGTAATCATTTATAGTTTTGAGTTGTCCTATCTTGGTCTATGAACACGACAACTATACTCTTACTGTCAACTACGGATTAAGATTTTCCTAACATCCTCCATACACTGAATTGGGAAATTATATGTGGTGAGTTGCAGCACAAGATTTTTAATGCTGGAGAATTGAATGCAAGTCGTACTTGATTATTTGCCCTGCAAGCGAGTGCTCTGTCAACTGAGTTACCATCATACACGTTTTACTTATATGTAAACCGTACTTTTGAATACTGCTATCTTTTCAAAACTTGGATCCCCCAAAAGAAAAATATATCTCTGAGAATATCTAATCTCCTTCATTTATTTCATACCCCATTTTAAAGTTATCACTGAATGAAGAGTTTCTAACAGAAAATTTTATTACACACGTTCATAGATATTTAGGAATATTTGAATATCTAATAGTATAACGTAAGCGCTTTCCTAAAATTAACTAAACCACTTTTGTATTCCTAATGTTCAAAATGATATTTAAGATAGAACAAATACAGTTTATTGAATAAAATCCTGATAATACTGAACTTTTTATGCGTCACAATTATGTAAATAATATGTATTTTGCAGGAATACTCTATCGTCTGTCAGTCGTGTGTAATATTTTCTGGTACAGGGGTCATATTTAGACTTACATTTGCACTAAGTTATATAAAGGTAAAGTCTTATAACATATTTTTAATATGTAATGCAATTAATTAATTAACATATTATCGTTTCTAGACCATCTATTTAACCGACCTTCCAACTCTTACAGTTTCCAACTGGTGGGTTAATCGTAGCGAGGCTTCGTTTGCTTAACTTCTGCTTTGTAGTGTGCTTTACTAGTAATATATTACTAAAGGAACTATATTTATTTCGTAAAGTATGTCTCAACACATGAACATAGAGTATATTGAAAATGAGATTGGCTGACCCGACAAGGGAAGTGAAAATGGACAGGATTAATAGAAGGAACAAAGTGTTTCAATGGATTACCGACGTTCATCATGGGCGACAACTGTCAACCTATAACCTTTTCAATGTTACTCCACTTTCAGCAGTGCTACTAACGTAAATAGTAAATAAATAGTTTGGTTGGTTTTGACTGGGTGATGTAAAACGCGGTTTTCCAGTTGTTCCACATTAATGTTGGCTTGCTGTAGACCATAGCTATGAATTGTAGTTACCTGAAGTAGATGCAACTCCAGTAAGTCTTGGGGTTGATATTTAGAATAAATCCAGTATCGTTTTGCTGACCTATAAGTAAGTAAATTATGGGAGTGTGAGGTCGTTAGATAATCTAGTGCCAAAATCTAAGTGTAGTTTTTGATCTAGGTTGTCGGCGAGTGTGTTAGTATCCCATTCGTTGAATCCTGAACTGTATTCGTTTGTTGAATGTCTGTTCCCTACCTCCTCCAAGTAGCTAGGGACAACCTGATTATAGTACCGAAATCCTATTCGGCGTTTAGTAAACTTCAAGGCTTTACTCGTGCCAGTTCCTGAACCGGGATTTTGTTTTCTTGTCCAAGTATGATACTCAGCAAATTATTGCATTTATCCCATGATTAATATCCAAATTCTAACCTGTTCTATAACTTGACGTGATACGAATAATGTTTTGATCGGACAACCGTGATTAGAGGTAAGAAAGATGCCTAATGGTGTTGAGAGCTGTTTCTGGGTGAGAAACCTGAATGACTTAATTGGGTGTCAGCAGAGCATTTTGAAGGACCCGTCCCTGGTTCTGAGAGCTAGGTATAGCTCCAACTAAAAGGCTCTACTTCGCAACTTGCCATAATTAATTTAAGTTTACCGATAATGCCTAGGTTCGATCCTAGATCTAATCAGCAGACTTTTTAAAAATTGATCGATTCAGAACAACCACTAACTTTATCCAGCTGTTGGTTGTGTTGCCTGTCGTAGAATTCTCTGCGAGGGTTATTTAGGTAACACGCCAAATATTCATATATTTTATTTTATTGAATTACATTACACTTCCAAGATTAGGAATCTACATTAAGTTGTAGGTCTCCGTGATTTACGCCGTCTGCAGCAATGCATAGCTTTCTTGTAATAATGTTCATGAATGGGAGTAAAAATGTTCTGGTTCAACGATTTGTTGTCTCAAGTTATCTGCAAGGTGATTTCTGTAGTACGCAAAGTACTAATTTCTCAAGATTTTACCGAAATAGGTTGTTTTACTTGTTTTGGGAGGCTATGATACAGAAATACTTAAGTTTTTAACCATTTAGAAGAAAGCAGAGTATCTTTCACCAGCTTCCATACCTAGGAAAAACTAGACAACTAGTTTAGTTAGCAGCTATAAAGTTATCTTCTTTAGACTAATTTACAATTTTATAAGTGTACTATAATAAGAAATATTTTTGAACGGATTAAGAAAATATGGTTGTGTGGATGTAGTTTCTCCAATAATTTTTAATAAAAGTTTTCCATATAATTTGTTTAATTTCTGCACTTACAGGAAATCCATTATTATTAACTTCTGAAAATATTAGTTCTAAATACCCCTTGTGCAGCTTTTCTTCTATTTCTGCTACCAAACTAGTTTATATTGTAAACTGCAATGCTGACAGCAATTAAGTTTTGTCTTTCGTTCTGATTGCACACATTTTTAATTTGAAATATTATATTTTTTGACGATGTACTTATATCGACAACTTTATTTAAATTTTCTGCTATCTTAAAACAGTCGGTTGTCATGGCAGTTTTAAGTTCAATAATGTAATATTCAGTGTAGTTATTGAGTAAGTATAGGGGTATTACAGAAAAATAAATGAGATAAGTTTGTCTGGTCAAATTGTATTACTTATTTACCTTTCGTCAATTATTAGCTTATATTAAAATAAGGAAGCACGGAAATAAAACT
>JABXWE010059567.1:0-10929 GCA_014611495.1 Limonius californicus
ATTTTTCACAGTAAATATGTTACATCGAACAAATAAATGCCTTTGTAGATGTTGTTCAAATGTAAATTTTTAGTATTACAGCAAATGCCGGTCTTTTTATACTTAATATAAACTAGCCAACAGTTTATCATTTTTGTTCGCTTGTTTACAAATCAATATTACAGAGACTCAATGTAAAACATTTCAATACTTTCTTTGTTTATGAAACATTTGAACTAGGGCGTTCCAGTTAAAAGTATAACTTTTAAATCTAAATAGTTAAATTGTCAAAAGTAGTATACAAGATTATTCACGTAAAAGAATGAGCTTACATGTGTGTTTTTATGTAACCCATTTTACAAGTCATAGCTCGCCTAAATGCAGTGGCGGCTCGCGGGCGAAAAAATAGGCGAAGTGCTATTATAATAACCCTAACAATAACAAATAGAAAAAATATAACATTTTTAAACTTTTCATAATGAGTTTTAATCTCTATCGAACTTCTTGATATTAATAACGCTAAAAGTTCTTTGAAATTTCCGCGAGTTGCTGAATTACTGCTTTCGTCGTGTCTGCGAAACGCTAATTCTTGCTTGCTTAAATACAAAACTGTGTCGATAACTGTTTGGAGGAAAAGTCTATTTAATCGAACTTTTACATTAAATTGTGTTTTAAAAAGTCTCGCGTTTTCTTTTAAAACATCGCCTATGCTGTTTTGATTTTTCTCAAAATTCTTTAACTGCAATGCACATATTAACTGATCTTTAGATTCTTACGAATTAAAATGTATAACAACGAGAGAGTAGGTACGCTTACGGTGAAT
This sequence comes from Limonius californicus, assembly GCA_014611495.1. Taxonomy (NCBI): domain Eukaryota; kingdom Metazoa; phylum Arthropoda; class Insecta; order Coleoptera; family Elateridae; genus Limonius; species Limonius californicus. The sequence continues at coordinate 803 of JABXWE010059567.1, forward strand.
GCAGTGGCGTAACGCAAATCTTACGGGCCCCCCCGCAAAACTTATACAATGGGCCCCCCCTACTATCTACTACCCATTTTTGTATATTACGAATTTGAAAATAAGAGCCGTAGGTGTAAGAGTCCGACACCAGAATCATAAACATAAAATTAATAAATTTACTCGAGCTATAAATAGTAAATTAATCTTACCTTAATTTCATTGGTAATAATGTAATCTGGTAAAGAAACAATTTTGTCAATTAAAAAGTTTAAACACAAAGTTTACAAGAAGCGACTGCACGTCGCGCATTTTTTGTGGCGAATTCGTTAATAATTTTGTTCATGTTGAGTGTGTTAATATGTTCCTGCTCTATATTGATAACAGCTAAATCTGATAATCTTTGTTCAGGCATAGAATTTCTTAAATAATTTTTGATTATTTTTAATTTAGAAGAGGAACTCTCGGCCGAGGCAACACTAACTGGTAATGTTAAGATAGTATATTAAAGAACTAGTTTCATAAGGCCTTCTCTTAACGCACGAGTTCAAGTTTGAAAAACGAGACGCGAAGCGTCGAGTTTTTCAACGGACGAGTGCGACAAGTGGTCTTATGAAACGTGTTCTTTATACTATTTTTTCTATTGAGGAAGTTTAAGAGTATTTTAAATAAATTTATGTAAAAAATTTTACGTCAAATCGATTACTAGGGAGTTTTTATAAACACTTATGGCAGCACTGACAGGTGGCTGAAACTGACATTTCAAACTTTCAAATTCAAATCGAACTACCAACATCGTAAAAAAAACAAACTAAAAACAGTACGATTATAGGCCTCCTTAACGTACTGTTTTTAAGCTAAAACAGTGCGCTTAGAACGGCTTTATAAAACCGAAATAGAAAAACAAAATAACCGCACTACAAACATCAGGTACATTGGAAGCTGTTTACTCATTTTTAATAAGCAAAAAGTCAACAAGGTCTCTTACGGTACTCATTTTGGAAATGTGATCTTTTAACGCCTTTTTTACACTCTATTTGAAAAGGAAATTGTTCAGATAAATACTTGTGATACTTCCTTTGTAATTTAGAGGCATTTTCAGAAAGATCATCTTCTGTCTGCGATAAAATGTTTGTGGGAGTTAAAAAATTAAAACGGTTAAAAACGTTATTCATACTTTCAAACTTCAACCTCAGTTGATTTATTAATATATCTATGGTAGTTTTGACCACTTCCACTTCAAATAATTTTTCAGAATCAGTTAACCGTAGCTAGTTCATCATAAAATCGTTTTGTTTTTCTCTTTCTTTTTTCTTCAAACTGCGGACGTATACCCCAAGAATTTGCTAGGACCACGGCCTTTTCTTTTAATTCAGAAAATGTTTCCCTCATGTCAATTATGGCTTTCAAAGTGAAATTTAACAACTTAGCGGCGGCTTCTAGATCCATGTCAGATGACTGTAAACATTTTGATGTTAAATTTAGATTTTCCAAAATGTCTGTCTAAAAACTAGCATAAGTAACAATAAACTCGAATTTTTCCATCTTTTTCTTTATTTCTATAGCCTCTTCTCTTTCTTCTCGTCTTTTACTCAACAGTGATATCCTGGACAAAACCTTCAAAACTAAAACAAAATTATATCTGATAGCAGCAGTGGATTCATACAGTGAAGACCATCTTGTACAACAAAGGTGTTTTAGAATAATTTGAACATTTTCAGTATTTGCCACTTTTAAGTCGTTCCACCCTTACCTATATCCGAAAAACGTGTATATTCTTTGACATAAATCAAAAAATTTTTGGATCATTGTCACATTACTATAAGCATCATTTAAAACTAAGTTTAAATTACGAGCTGCACAGTGGATATAGTCCGCCGTTGATTACTTTTCTTTGATCAACTTTGTAGTCCTGAATAAATTCCGCTCATGTTCGCTGCACCGTCATATCCCTCTCCGCGACACTTTCGTAAGTCGATATCCATTTCATCCATGTTTTCCACAATTGATTTTTCTAGACCTTTTGAAGTTTAATCTGTAACTTCTCTAAATCCTATAAACGATTCCAAAATTTTTATGTTTGGTTTTGTTATTTTCATCAGTTTCAATTTTATATACATCTGATTATTTGGCTTAATTGTTCAATTTTCGACACGTCTTGCGTAGTAGCTGTAATTACGGAAAAAAAAGAAGCTTCCCTGATGCCCTTTAAAATGTTTGATTTTAGTTGTGACGAAACTGTGTGAATTAGTTCATTTTTTATCTTCGGACTAAAGTATTTGTTTACCTCTCATTCATTGGATAAGTGTGAATTTAACACTGGATCATACTTAGCCAACAATTCCACAATAGACAAAAAATTTCCCTTTTGGATCGACTGTTTGTTTTCCCGATGCCCCCGATACGCCAAATCACAAACGGCCAAAGTCATAAACTATCTCTCCATTTTTTAACTTCATCTTTAAACTGGACTAAACTTTCAATGGTTGCACCTCACTTTCAACTATCGTAGGTATGGCAAGCCTGCAGGTGTACCATGGAAATTTCATGATCTTTAATTTTGTTAGAAATGCCTTGCCAATCGTCCTCACCTTTGCACCACGAATCTTTGAAATGTTTATTACTTCTATCAGCAAAACGCCAACAAGCTTCACAATAAGCAACATTTAATCGTGGCGAATAGCACAACCACATCCGTTCCATAGCATTGCCAGTTTTCACAGTAACCGTGTAACATGAAGTAGAAAATGATCTTCCCTTGGGATCTCTTTTAAAATTTTCCTGTGGTTTACAAGGACCTATTTTTTAAATTTTTAGAATGTCTGAAGTTACCCAAATTTAATAGTGACTGCATTTAAAAATTTCGTACAATAAGACTACAAATATATTTCAATTTTTTAAATGTGTTTATGTTTCTAGTAGGTACCTACTGTAATAATTGATCTGGGCCCCCAAAACGTACGGGCCCCCCCGCGGTGCGGGGGTTGCGGGGGTGGTTGTTACGCCACTGGGTGAATGCCGGAATAGCGCATCAATGGCTGCACTATACTATATCGTGGACGTAAACTAAAAGTACGAGGGCAGCCTTTTACGTTTTTACAAACGATCACTAGGTGGTGCTATTGAGATGTGTCATTACTATTTTCGTAAAATTTAACATTTGTTATTGTGAAAACAGTAGCAGCTTAGAAATTGACCGAGTTTGTTTACAGTGAGCGTTTAAAAAAGCAATTTTGTGAAAAAAATTGAAATTTGACGTGAAGGTTTTCGTTGGATGATTTTTTACGATTTTAGTAAAGGTCTAACTCAACAACAATGCATAGAATCGCTTCGTTCAAGTGGTGGTAATGAAGCACCATCAGAAAAGACTTTACAATTGGTTTGCAGAATTTCGTCGTGGCCGTGCGTCCGTGAGTGATGAATTTCGTGAAAGTAGACCAAAATCGGTTGATTTTCCAAAAAATATCGATGCTGCGCGTAACATGATTGAAGAAGATCAGCATGTGACTTAAACTGAGATAGAGCGATCCTTAGGCATATCGAAGACTGCAGTACATTCGATTTTACATGAACATTTAGCTGTGAAAAAGATCTGTTGGATATATTCGTATGAACCGCAAACTAAGCAACAATCTACTGTTTGGGTGTTCCAAGATGAACCGAATCCCACAAAAGTTGTTCGTCCATGAAGTACTTCCAGGAAAATGATCGCTTGTTTCTTCGGTTGTACTGGACATATCGCAACCATTCTTTTAGAGGATCGCAGATGGTATACAACAATTTGTTTGCCAGAAGTCATCGGCGAAATCAGGAAAAACAACCGAAAACGTCGCATCATTCTTCATCATGACAATGCCAGCTCTCACACAGCACATCAAACAATTGATTATTTGAAGGCGAAAAACATCGAATTAATGTCTCATTGGCCGCATTCACCTGATTTACCGCCTAACTACTTCTTTGTGTACCCGAATGTCAAACAAAAATGCGCGGATAGTGATTTTCATCACCTCAAGGAGCTGTTGAAGTCTTCAAAAACCCTGTTTTTGAGATATCAACTTCAGAGTGGAAAAAATGTTTCGGGAATTAATTTGAACACCTGCAAAAGTGTATAAATCTTAAAGGCGAATATTTTGAAAAGCTATAAAACAATTTGTTGCAAAAATTTTTTCTTTCTTAGTGATTGTAAAAACTTAAAAGGCTGTGCTCGTATATCTACTCTCGTTGTGGTTGTTACATATTTTAATTCGTATAGCATTTAATCACAAATTCACAAACAACTACTAATATTTTAAAAAACATTTGTCACTTATACAGTGCCTTTGATTCATAATATATAAAAATTCAAATTACAAGTCAAGCGAACTGCACCTTGTAAGTTGGGTTGCATAAAACATATTTTTAGGCTTATTATCATATATGAATTATCCTGTACATATGAGCAATTCCCTCTGGTCTGGTCTGGTCTAAAAGATAATATTAATGTTGAATTGGAGTAGTCTAAGATGTGTTGGATGTTATTTCCTCATTAAAATTAAGTATTCTTTAAAAAAAAGTTAGGCCTCTTCAAGTGATACTTTGTGAAAGTATTTTTAAATGCAACAAATTTTCCCATATTTATTTCCTTACCAGCTGCTGATTAATGAAACATTGGCACGCGTCATTAATTACTGGTATGTAACTAGATTTTAATACAAATTATTAATACTCCGTTTCTTAAATTAGAATACGAAAATGTAATTTTTTTCATTAAAATCTCCAGATGTAAAACTTTCATGAAACGCTTTTCACTTTCTTGATTGGAATTTCCAGGCCAGATGGCCAAATAAGCTTCTTCCCGGTCGTTGGTCGAGTTTTAATAGTATATAAATATATAGGTTAAGTGAATTTATAAAAACCAATTTTTTTTTAATGCTGGTGGTTATCTAAGATATGGCAGACTTATAAGAATCCTCAACATAGTAAATTTATAGATAGGCAACCAACATTACATTCATAATTACAATCTTAAGGAATATCTAATTTTGTTAAGTCCTAAGGGCTTACTAATGCAGCTTAGTACAGAAAATATTAATTATTCATCACTCTCCATAAAAATTCAAAATACACAATTTAAATCGCAGCAGTTTCCTGCCTTGACGGGAAATTTCGTTTGATGAATAGCGACGCCACTCGGAGCCATCCGCAAATTAATTTCAGTTTTACAGTTTTCATTTCCAGAAAACAAACTTAAATATTCCTTTCCTGGGATTTAATGTTTCCCGCTGACTAATGGAAATTTGCTTTTTTTAAATCTATGAAGAATAGGGTTTACAATATTCAAACAAGAAACAAAGAAATCTGCAGCACAGATACAACTAATTAAAATTCGGATTACATACATCAAAGGTGATTCTATTTTTAAACTTTTATTCGTGTAACAAAATAAAAATGACATCGAATAACGAGACGGACATTTTTGCCGTATTTTCTGCGAATGCTCGCGAGATGTCTACCCGCAATAACAGTTGATCGTATAAGCTTTGTCTGTTTTGAGTACAGGACCGTACTCAAGCAGAACTAACGAAAAGGTAATTTTGATTAGAATGTTCATATTGTGCTAATATTCAATTATTCATGTTATTCGCTTTTTTGCTTGTTAACAGCCACACAATTTATTAACTCTGTTTCCAGCAGAAATATAATACCGAGAAGCTTTCGTTACGAAAAACCGTTTGCCGTTTCCATTAATTGTTTAAACATGCGCTGTGTAATGTTTCTGTGTTTATATATGTAAGTGGTAACCAACAATTTCGAGTAATTGCTACTTAGCACGCAATGAACACGAACTTCACAACTTTTTTAAGTATAAAAGCTCGTTAAACCGAGCTTGAATAACACGAACATCTGATTAACACTGCACTTATCAGAATCTGAGTTCTTGGAATTTTTTTGCAGAGGGAATTAGCATAATTATTTCAATTTCTGGGTACTTTAAAACCTTATCAAAATTGATTGCTGGTGTTTTCAGCCCTTGTAACGGTTGTAGTATAGAGTTACAATTAAATGTAACATAATTTAGTTCTTGATGGTGGTTTATTTAAATATTTAACGGTAAGTTGTTTCAAAATTCCAGAATAATGGCACAAATTATTAATACATCTTCGCTTTGTGTTTGTTAATGTTTTAAGTCCTATTTTGTAAATTCTAAAATATGGTACGCGTTTGTTAGCAAAAACTAAATATATAAAAGTAGATTTCTGAAATGAACGAACAGATATTCTCTTAATAGGGTCACTACAACACCAAAGCACACCTCTTTGAGAATGTGATTCAGTGCATACCGCTTAATGTGATCATATCAGGACTCTTGGTTGTTGATAACAATATTGATTCATAATAATAAACGGTGAAACAATCTCTTCCTTGCAATAAAATATTCTTTTCCTTTTTCGTTTTTTCGCAAATTCTTTCACTTCCTGACGCATCAACGGACCATCTACACATGTGTCATGTGTTTAAATTGTCATTTTTCTTTGAAGCGTCTTCCGTTTCAACACTTTTAAATTTTACACATAACTGGTAGCGAAATGTTTAATTGTGTTGCTGCATTTCGCTGGATTATTTTTCGTAACTTAACAATCTGTTCTAAACTGCTAATTTGTTCAGTTAAGCTAACATCACTACTCTTTTTTACAGCCATTGCAATGGGTTAGAATAGAACTGAGTTAGCTGTTGTCAACCAGTCTGCAGGGTGTTAACTTACTAGAGAGAAAGAGAGAGCGAGAGAGAGAGAGAGAGAGAGAGAGAGAGAGTGATCCGGTACCACAAAAGCTTGAAAACACAAACAAACAAAAATAGACGCAAACAATGATATTGCTCGCGGACGAAAGCAATTCTAGGAAAAAATTGATAACATAAACCGAAGTCATGATTACTATTGTCTTTCCAATGTTTAAACGCAAAGGCCAAACACCAGAAATTCCTCTGAAACGGTAGTGTGAGCTGGACTTCAGCCTCACACGAGGCAGAATCAAAAATTCAAAATAGAAACTTACAACATACATTATTATTAAGAGGAGGAAGAAGAAGAAGAAAAATGTTTTACCTATGTAAGCCGGTCGGTTTTTGGCAAAAGTGATAACAGTACCCGTATAATAACATTATCCGAGATTCCAAAAAGCGGCGTACACTATAGTTCCTTATTTTTAAATTGTGTAAAAAGTGAAAATTCCAAAATTACAAAACATAACTACAGCTGCTCTTATTGGATGAGTGTGTGACCTTTATTCCTAACGGGTAAACATTAATTTTAGTAATTGATGTTTTAATTAATGTTTTTTTTTATTTACACTAAGTAGAACGTGGTGCTTCAAAAAGTTTGATTTTGTTGATCTAGTAGCATTGTAGATACGACAATGTTGTCCAGAAATAGAATCCATGAGTAGATTAGAATTGATTACTAAACTTGTTTAGCCTGTATATGGACATTATTTGTAGTTTTCGTTAGGTGAGGCTATTTAACTAACTTAACATTAGTTAAACAGTCTCACCTACCGAAACCAATTCCACCATTGTGATTGGTGAGGAACAAATATTTTCAGGAATAATATGTATAAATAGACGTTAATTGTAGGTTAGGTGAGACTGTTTAACTAACCTAACATTAGTTAAATGGGCTCACCTAAAGAAAACAACTCCGCCATTGTAATTGGTGAAGCTGAAATATTTTCAGGAATAATGTCTATGGTCATTATTTGAAAGAATTCCTCAGAGAAGCTTTAGGCGAAATAAAAGACGGAATAATTATCAATGGGAGAAGTATTAATAGCATACGTTATGCGAATGATACGATACTTGTAACAGACAATGAAGAAGGGAAAAAATAATTGATCGAGTAGTGAATGCATGAAATCTAACATAACCAAAACAAAAATATTGATTATCAGCAAAAGACCAAACATACGATACATACAGATACTTAGATATGTTAAACGACACTACAAATAATACCACCCATAGGGTATCTGGAATCCACATTTAAAAAAATGGGACCATTCGCAAGAAATAAGAATACGCATTGAGAAAGCAAGAACAGCACTTAACAAACATCTTGTACAATTCGAAATTAAACCTACAACTCAGAATGCAAGTATTCAGAAGTTGTATCTTTTCTGTATTTTTGTATTGGGTAAAAGGGGCAACGATCACAGAAGTAACAAAAAATCACTTGAAAGCCTTGGAACTATGGTGTTATAAATGGATGTTTAGGATCTCTTGGGTTTATCAACTTATCACATTACAAATGACAATGCCCTAGAGCGGATGGGAAAGGACGACGAAATACAAAAATACGTCAAAGAAAGAAAGTTCAAATACTTCCGGCATATTATTTGAAACAAAAAATACCATCTCCTACAGCTCACTTTATATGAACTTATAGAGGGAAGAAGAAGACATGCAAGGAGACGTATATCGTTAAGAAACCTTAGCCAATGGTCCGGTACGTCATCTACCGGTTTGTTTCGAGCGGCAGCAAAGAAAATTAGATGGACCAGAACAATTGCCGACGTCCTGTGAGAATAGAGCACGAAAAGAACAAGAACCGTTGTTTAAAAATTACATGAGATTTGAAATATAACAATTAGAGCACCATGTCGTGAGTCGTTTAAGAAACCGAATTAGTTCTTCTGTAATCAATTTGACGGAGTGGTCGTGCCACAACTGCGTTGGACTGCTGCGCTGAAAGACATGGGTTCAATTCTACGTCCAGAAATACTCGATTTTTCCCTTGGAAGTTAATGGCAAACCACTGAGATTCTTCTACCAAGAGCACCTTTCCCTGAGAAGAAGTCCAAGACGCGTCCTACAGTTCGGAGCCCACGTTAAACAGTAGGACCCCTATGTCAGTGTACCTGCATGATCATACACGCACGCCACAGGGACAGAAGAGAAGGTCACCATACTCTTTCGAAACCAAAAGGACTATAGAGAGAATCCGTTGTATATAGATACTAGGTCAAGAAGAAAATTGAATTCAACAATACAATGATTAAAAAACAAATATGATCATCAAAATTTCTAATAAAAGTAGTTACGGTAAAGTGAATCGTATATATAGGGACATAATTCTGACAATTATCCTGTTCGCTTACCGCAATTTGTAACTGTTAAATCTGTGTGTTAAATCTTAATAAATAAAATTCAATTTTTAATTTACGACAACGCGTAAATATAATTTAATCGATAATAATACAAAAACGACCGCGAATTAACGGCAAACTTGGGGGTTGATTTTTCATAAATGCCGTTGAAATCAATAATTCTACTTGAGTAAAAGGCGAGTAGAATTATTTAAATTTAACTAATGTTACTGAAATATCAACTCATGGTTATCACAGGAAAGTCGCGGTTGGAAGTTAGTGTTGCAAGTATTATCAATCATAATTAATTGCATTTATCTAATGGGAAATACTCTATGTTTTTGTATGTTATATTGTATTAATGCGGGACGTATTCTTCATTGCAGACTAAAATTAAAAATAAGTATTCGACGTTGGGTTACAATTAACGGCGCTTCTCCTAACCACTGGATGACCAGGAGAAGTAACAAGGCCACATGCAGTATCATTAATATAGTTAACACAAACGGTGAAAATGTAGAGAGCGAATAAAGTTGAGGGGTGCGGGAGGAACGTGATGCAAGTCTAAAGGGGGCACATCACCTTCCATTAATCCCGAATGTATGAATGGCAACCTCGACACCGTAAGGTAAAAGAGAAATTGATAAAGAAGAAAGAAGATAATTTATAATTTATAACATTTTAAGTCATCCTTACATTTGTATGAAAATTACGATGGTTGTTTCTTGTGCTAAACATCCCCAGTGATTTTTTCACTGAGCAATTGATTTTATTGGTTGATACCACAGGAACTGCGTCCTTCGATTGGCTAACAAGAGTGTGAGTGATATTGTAATAAATATCGGATGCTCTTGACTGGAAACCACTGCAACGTGTGTCTTGCGGTAGGCATTGCAGACATGCTAACGTTGTGCAATGCCCCACCCGATCCCACCCTATCCTTGAATCCCTACCCACCTACTGGCATGGGGTGGGCCTGGCGTATCCAGGATCGACCTTAAGTCAGCTCCATGTCAGATGATGATG
>JABXWE010059568.1:0-13097 GCA_014611495.1 Limonius californicus
TATACAGCGTGGGGCAATAGTGCGTAGGAGTTCGATAGCTCGTATACCGTAACAGATAAAAAATCTTTCTAATACAGATGTAAACTGTCAGTAAATGCGCATACATACAAATTATTATCAAATATACAGGGTGTTACAAAAAAGCTTAAGGTATTTTTTTTAAATGGAATGCCCTAAATATTTTTCCAAATTCAACACTTCTCTTGGGATTTTTTATTCATATCCAAAATATTAGCGCCATCTAATGTCCGGTTTAGAAGTATTAATTTTTTGCCAATTTGATTTTTACATTACTTCATGTAACAATTCACCACTTCCACTGTCGCAGCTTTGAAGGCGAAATTAAGTAAGGACCTTATTGTAGGAGGTTGTAAGGTGCCTTCGTTTAAATATCGTAGAGCCACCGTGTACAGGGTGTTCAAAATTAATTTTCACATTTTGAGAACTTCAAAATTATTTTTCTCAACTTTTGCAAATGGAACACCCTGTATATTTTAAACGATGTTATGTAGAATTAAATAGCGAACATTTCTTGTATGTACATCCTTATGGCTATTTGGAATCACTTTTGATTTATTGAGCAAATAGTACAAAATTCAACAATATTTATTAAAAAAAAATAAGGTTTTTCACATAAAACAAAAGAAAAAATTATATTAAGTGCTCCACATGTTGTCCATTTTGATTGACACATTTTTATGCCCTTTTGAAATGAAGTTTCTACTTTTCTTAAAATTGCCGGTATGATACTTCTAAAAGCATGTATTATCCTATCCTTCGTATTTTGGATTGTTGTTGGTGTGTCTGTATAAACAATTTCTTCCACATATCACCATAAAAAGAAATCCATTTTTGTCAGATCGGGAGATCTAGCAGGCCATTTAGTGGGTCCATTCCTTCCAATCCATTGATGTGGGTAGACATTATTTAGGTGGTCTCTTACTGCATTTAAAAAATGTGGTGGAGCCCCATCTTGCTGAAGCCTAACATCCTATTTCGGATCCTTGAAGGAAGATTCTCCAATAATTGTGGTAGAATAGTTCTTCCAAAAAATGAAGATAAATAGCTTCCAGTTAATGTTACCATAAAAAATGAGGCCCTATTACATGTTCTTCAATAATTCCCCCCCAAACGTTTATGGGCTGTGTTGGTTATCAAGTTACCTGAAAAAGTGAGGGTTTCCGTAGCATAATAATGGAAATTGTGCCTGTTAACAAATTCATTTTTATGGAAAGTTGCCTCATCAGTGAACAAAACATTGTGGAAGAAAGTAGCATCTTACCTCTGGCCCAATTACAAAACTCTAAACGCTTTAGAAAATCATCATCACTTAATTCCTGGTGCATTTGAATGTGATATGCATGAACCTTATTTTTTTTAAGATTCATCCATCAGAACGTCTACTTATTCCTGCTACCATTGAATATTCAATGCTGCTACTGAGCTCACTTCTCTCTGACTAATACGGGGATCCTCAATCGTTGCCAGCACAACAAATATCTCATTTTCTTCGTTCACAGCATTTTTAATTCGTTCACGTTTTTCATATTGTTTTTTTGTTTTATTTAACGTCGGCCTATTTCTGCTACTATGGCCAACTACCGACGCCAGGGAGCGATCTTACCACACCTGGAAATTTAGCCTTCATATTGTAGATTGCTGCTTTCCACAAATCTATCAAGCAGATATTGGAAACTATCAACTTTAGGAAGCCTTCGTTCAGGATACCGTTGGTGGTAAATTCAGATGCATTATTGTTTTGTCGAACACAAACAACCAAAATAATTTACAATCAAATAAATTCACTAATGTGCTGTGTGAGATTGAGACACAAACATAAAATGCACCCAATGAAAAAAATGCATGCTATTTTTATGGGCTACATAAACATGGTGTTTCGTTTTATTTGAAAAAAACCTTAATTTTTTTTAATAAATATTGTTGAATTTTGTACTATTTGCTAAATAAATCAAAAATGGTTACAAATAGCCATAAGGATGTACATACAAAAAATGTTCGCTATTTAATTCTACATAACATCGTTAAAACATATACAAGGTGTTCCATTTGCAAAAGTTGAGAAAAATAACTTTGAAGTTCTCAAAATGTGAAAATTAATTTTGAACACCCTGTACATGGTGGCTCTACGATATTTAAACAAGAGCACCCTACAACCTCCTACAATAAGGTCTAAGGCTAACTTAATTTCGTCTTCAAAGCTGCGGCCGCGGAAATGGTGAATCGTTAAGTGCAGTAACGTAAAAAATTTTTTGAAAAAAAATATAATACTTCTAAACCGGACATTAGATGGCGCTAATATTTTAGATGAATAAACATCCCAAGAGAAGTGTTAAATATGAAAAAATATTCAGGGCATTCCATTTAAAAAAAATTACCGTAACCGTGCCACGCTTTTTTGTAAGAACCTGTATATTTGAAAACAATTTTTATGTATGCGCATTTACCCACAGTTTACATCTGCATTAATCTTAAATTAAATTAATTTATTTTAATTAAATTAAATGGTATACGAGCTATTGAACTCCCACGCACTATTGCCCCACCCTGTATAGTACCTGCACCAATATTTAGATTTTAAATAATTAGTATAAACAAAAAGGAAATGTAGCTTAAATGAATAAGAAAAATTTGTTGGTGTTGGTAAATGTTTTAAACTGTATTATCTTTTAATATTCTAGGTCATCCACAAACAGTCCTAGGCGTAAAAGATCGGATGATGTTTTAGTTCGTAAAGGTAGCGACAGCAGTACACAGTTGGAAGTTTCCCCTGTTTTTAAGTTGAATAATGAGGAGGATCCAGAACTACCTTCTCTTGGTTTGAAAGAAGCAGATGATGTAAACCATTTAAATCACCACACGCTGTATGTATTTCATTATAATTTATAGGTATAAAATTAATTGCAAACATGTAATTAATTGCTATTATTTAAGTGCACCAATTTCACCTGATGTATACCAAGAAGCTAACCAACCGAACGAAGAACATTGCAAGAAAACCGGTTTTGCTAAAATCCGAAGAAGACTGCTTTTAGGCTTGCTGCTTCTTTTTGCTGTGATAGCAGTTGGGTTAATTAGTTTCGCTCAGACATGTAATGACAGTTCGACGCCTAGATATCCTTGGCGTTGGGTCTCGTGGAATGATGTGTTTACCCCTTTTATTCAACTTACATATCCGGAGGGCCCTCCACCTACTTAAAGACTAGCAACTGAGTCTTCCATACTGCAGTGCCTTTATTTTTTGTTTTGTAAAAATGTGATTGTAACTAATGTAAATACACTTTTTGGTTTATTTGTTTATGTTTGAACATAATAGAAATTTTATTTGTGTTGTCTTAGGATGTTTATGATCTTTTGTATTTTCAAAATGTTGCTAATAAAAATTATAGCCATGTCATTTGCTTAATAAATATTTGAGTTTTTTTGAAGCCAGTTCTTGGACATCGGGAAGTTGGTAGTATTCCAAAACCAACAGGAAGAATCAATCTAGACACAGCAAGAAATGGTTTTGGTTGTAGACAACTTTTCAAGATTTTCTGAATATTCAAAAAAATCTGCAGTTACAATGTTCAAAACTATGATTTCACAGAATTCAGTGTAAGGATTTTCGGTTATTCTCTTCAAAATTAAAATTGTTCACTCTTTGTCACATAGGAATAAACATTGGTAACTATTGTTCGGTGTATTTTTTTGTGAAAATAATGTTGAAATTGTTTTTCCCATTTGAATACGTTTCATATGAATACACTTCATACCACAAGGAGTGTTTTGCATTTTCTGTATAAATCTTCCAACATGCATGGAATGCAATAGAATTGTAGAGCCGTGCAGGGTCTCTATTTTGGTTGTGACGCCTAGTTAATCGACGGCGACAACAAAAATAGTTTTATACACACAAAATTATCGAAACATCAAATTCCTAAACAAGGTCCAGGTATCAAGGATAAGGGTTCGACTAGTTACAGTCGAAGAAGGGGGGGTTTGATAAGCTTAGGCGCCACCTGTTTAAAAAAAACCCTTTTCTCCTCGAAGATAACTTTGGGTAAACAGGAACCTTCCTGGATGTGAACTTACCTTGCTTGGTAATACTAAACTTATTTTCCAAGACAGAATAAAACACAGTTGTAATTGACAGATTTCCCAGAATATAAAGATCCAGAAAATATAATTAATCAATACAAGTGTATACATATGAAGCATAAAAAGCATAAAAAAAAATCAGGATCACAACCCCAAGTTGCATATATGTACATAAATTCACATTCATGAATAAATAAAATGAACGGACCACAGTACGTTACTCTCTCTGATTTAATTTTTATATACAGAACTGACCCCAAAATTTCTAGGGAAAACAATAATGCGTAGATCAGTTTTAAAACTTAGGAAGCGTTAATCCACTTCTAAAAATGTCAAACAATGTCAATCAAAAATTCAAAACACCCGAATTCCCGTCTAGAATCGACGATATCGCGAGGCCTCGTATACGCAAAACTAAATTAATTACCCAAAATTAATGGTATATGCGCACGGATAATTATAAATTTACGCAAAATTCCCCCTTTCGTTTGAACTTTAAATCAGAAATTTAATCTCGTAATCTGCAGACTATTTAACACGTTCTCAGTATACAAAAAGTGATTTGAATATGAACAAGAATTTTTCCAAATAAAATATTTAACTAAATACAAAATTTTTCGAGTATTTATATATTCCAACATAAATATGTCTACGCAATTAAACGAGTTGCAGTTATACGTTTTTTGATAGTTCTCGAAATTCCGTGAACTTATCAACCCAACGCAGGTAAGGTAAAAAGTTGACTAACAGACCTTGAACGTAGGTTTTCTTTACACAATGGACTCTCCGCCCGTACACCTGCTACGCCGACTGTCCTGCACTGGAATTATCTGGCTCGCGGAATTTCCCACGTCGTTATAAATTCGATCAGTTTCCGGATTTTTCCACTCTTCCGGCTGCTATTTGATGCCTAAATAAATTCAACTGCCTTAGAAAAGAAAAAAGTGGAATAAGGACCTTCTAAGCTTACCATACGATGTTAAATTGGCAGAAGAAAAACTCTCCTAAGTGCACTAAATTAGGATTTCTCTCAGGGAAAATCTTACTATCACATTACCGTGTTTAAGTTTCCCCTAATCACTTCAAAATTCACAGATTGGAATAATCTTCCGAGTCGTAACGACCTTAATCAAAAATTCAAGTCTGCACTTCTTGAGAATAGAATACGTTCTACTTACTCAACTGACTGCGGTCCGAGCATCGAAAATTCACGATCGATGCGCAGAACACAATACGAGAACCAATTTTTGAATTTGAACCCCGAAGAATGCCGTCCAAAACGCTGTAATGGGAATACATTCCTGATATACACCACGCTTCAGAAATCACACGTTACATGGTTTCGGACAAGGTAAAATCGAGTGTGTGGGTTTTGCAGTCATTTATTTCTACTTGGACAGTATTGGCCAATTGTATAACCTGTCGAAAGTCTTGGAGCAGTAGTCCAGACTTGATGTGATTATTATACGTGTATGTCTAGAATAGCAACTTTGAGAAAAGTTAATGAAGGTTTTCGATTCTGTTCACGTGCGTCTTCGCTGCAGAGCAATTCATATTTTAAGGGCTAGACTAGAGACAATACAATAATAGTTATTTGTATACTTAGGCCGCGAAATCATTCTTTAACGTACCGAGAGGAACATTGCCGCCGGGGCCGCTTGCGGCCGAGGCAAGGCAACCTCGAGGACGTTAAAGAATGACGCGGCCGCAGTATACACAACATTTTTTGTGCAATTGTGTAGAATCCTCAATAATTATTGATGAAATTTTAAAAATTATAATTTTCGGCGTAAATAGAAAGACGGTCGGCTTTCATGTTACCATGGAAATGAGATAAATAATAAATAATTTCTAAAAACTGTCCATTCTCATGTGTCAAAATAAATATGTATGTATAATATATGTGACATTCAGTTTAACGGCCGTCGCTATGACAACGGCCGCGAAATTAAATTTTACGGCCGTCGCTATGACAGCGGCCGCGAAATTAAATTCTGCAGCCTGCATGGCGTACGCGAAGTTGTTACTTCGCGTACAATTGCACAAAAAATATTGAACGTGCGAAGTGTTAAAACAAATATGCTAACATTGCAATTAATGATGTTTGGGAGTTTCTGAACCGATTATAATTGGTTCCAATGATTGTAATAATCACTGTTTTATGTTTCTGTCTAATGACATCAATATTTTTTTTATAACAATGCTTTTATTTTAGAAGTAAACGAGCCAAGAGTGTAGGTGTGTAGTATTAGTATATACTTGGGCAGTATTTTAGATTGTTTAATTGTAAGCAAATTTTTGTTTCATTTAATACAGAACTTACTAGATCATTTCATTAAAAAAAATCAGAGCCTAACTTTAGGCTCAATTTAACCTTTGTTTAAATTACATTGTGACAATAAATATGTCAATTGTGGTTACCAAAAACAATTTTTGTAATTTGTGTCACAACGTACAATAATAGTTCCATCAAGGGAGACTCAAAGAATTGAAATTTTTATTAATAAAGTCGATAGCTTTTTTTACAACAGTATTATTTAATCTTAGTGTTTAATATGAATTTGTATTAATTTATGGCCAGAAATAAATAACAGATTGAAATTGTACCTAATGGCTATTAAATTTGGTTGAACATAAGAAAAGGGCTGTGAACTGTTTAACAATGAATACCTAAATCGAACGTTCGTTAAACATCCACCTGCTAGTAAAATTGAGGAAATATTTTGACAATTCAGTCAGTCTACAAGTTGCTCTAGAAGATGTTGCATTAAATATTCAATCTCTGCATGATAGAATAGTCTATAAAAATCTAGTAAAGTTTATTAAATAATTAAATCGTTCAAAGCTCAGTTCTAGAGTTTTTAAAAAAGGATGAATGGCATCCATACAAAACTAAATTATTTAACAAACTCAGGGGGTTAACCTGACACTATACTTGAATTCGGTGAAGCTATGTTCATTGTTTCTTCTCTATATTTTTTTTTTACTTTTAAAATGATATTTCAACCACGTAAAAATACATAACAACCACATAAATCTAATAAAACTTATTAATTTTATTAAACTACTCAAAAATGAATAGGGATATTGTAATATGAAGCATATATGTTTGTATTTGGCGGCTAATGGTCGTCTATTATTGATAATTAGAGCAAGCGGCAATGTTTGATGTTAAAAAACAATCGAATCCCGTGCAATTGTTTAACCGTATTAGTGTCTAGTGGAGTTTGTGTGTTTGATTTAATATTCTTTCCTTTTTCTTAAGATCATTTTCCTTCATTGTTTTTTCGTTCGTATGTTACATTTGTGTTCTTAATAATAAACAACAATGCAGAGAAACCATTTAACAATAGAACAAAGAAATTTAGCCGTTGCTATGCAGGAGATCGCCAGGTCGACATTGCTGATATGTTAGGAACCACGCAAAGCGTAATTTCATGTGCCCTTTCGCGCCTTAGAGAAACAGGTACAACTGCAAGAAGGCCTGGAAGTGGATCTTTTCGCATCACAACACCTCGTGAGGATCGACTTCTGGTAATTAATGCGAGAATGCACCCCTTTTCAACTGCTCGACATCTACAGCAAGTGCTTCAGAATGCCACAGGAAATAGAGTCTCCGACCAAACTACGAGAAATCGATTGTTTGAGGTAGAACTTACCTAATACCGACCCCTGAGATGTCCTGCAAGAAGTGTGGCTCAACGAAGACATGGGTGGAATGGTCAAGATGTTTGTTTTCGGACGAGTCCAGCTATTGTCTCAGCAATGATAGCCGGCGTCAAAGAGTATATCGTAGTGCCGAACATCGTACTTTATCTCATTATACCCAACCAGTCATTGCCTTTGGTGATGGTGGTCTTATGGTATGGACTGGAATTTCTTTAGGGTGGCGTTTTGACCTCCATAATCTTACACTCACGGGCCAACGTTATGCCCAAAAGATCATTATGGACCAGGTTCTGACAGAAAAATTTTGTTTTTCTTAACGACAACACAAGGCCGCTTCGTGCTCGAGTTGTTTTAGAGATGAGGAAATAAACCATCTGGCTCTTCCTGCGCTATCTCCGGACCTCAGCCCCATTGCGCATGCAGGGGACCTTTTGCAGAGACAGCTGAATCATCATAATGCAAGGCCAACTACTGTGCAACAGCTGAGGGATGTATTGCCGGTACTGTGGCATCAAATTCCACAAGAACATATTGATAATTGCATTGAGAGTACGCCAGCAAGGTGCAGGGCAGTTATTACTGCCAGAGGAGGTGCCACGCGGTATTAGAATTTAATAAATTTAAGTTAAGTGAAGAAACAGGCATAAAAAAGGAGCTAGAATTTCTGGGTGTTTGAGAGACATAACTTGGAGAAACAAATATTTACCAACACAAAAAAAGTAGGTAAAGTTAAAATATATAAGACAATTGTCAGACCAATCCTTACCTACGGAGCTGAGACAAGAGCAGACACGGCAAGGACAAAGTAATTACTGCGTACAACTGAAATGAACACCCTCGGAGCGATCATCGGGAAAACACGACTGGAAAGAGTTAGGAACCAGGTAGTAAGAGAAGATTGCCAAGTAAGAGATACAACAAAGTTTATAAAGCAGTAAATGCTGGAACGAACACATTGAAAGAGCAAGTAATGATAGATTAATCAAAATAGAAAACAGGAAGACCACCAAAAAGATGGGCAGAGAGCTGGTGGACATCAATAGAGTCCACGCCATAAAGTTGTATGAAGAAAAACGGGCATCTTACCTATGAAAAAAGGAAAAGAAGAAGAAGTTAAGTGAAAGGAGACAATAACGATTTTCATTATAATATTGTTAAATTTCTTCTTTAAATATACCTTTGTTGTTATTTTCATGTTCATTACTAAAAAGACGTTACATTTTGTTGTTTTCGTAGTTTTTTTATTATAAATACAATAGGTGTTGCCTTTAATTGTCTTACGCTGCAATATCCCTATTCATTTTTGAATAGTTTATATTTATATATTAATTACTGTGGGGTTCTGATTGATGAATATAATAATCTTTCACAAATTTTTGAAACAAACTGGATTTTCATATGAAACCAATTTTTCTTTGGATAATAGTGCAAGCAGACAAACTTCCTGATACGGGTCAGTTATAAAACCATACTGAATAATGAATACTCATAGATGCAAATGGATTTACTAAAAATTCACGTTTAAGTAAGAAATGTGAATGATAGAATTTTGAGGGCATTGAAAAACGAATATTATTTGGAATTTGTACAAAACAACTTACTTTTTCAACTAACAGATAACAATAATATGTATCTACTTATGAGTACAAAAGTCTATGTCTAAAGATATATGTAGTGCAAGAAACAGATCAAATAGTTTTCAGGTTAAAACTACTGACTTTAGTTATGGAGAGTTATTAATTTTATTAGACAAATGTTTACGTTTGATATGTAGGATCGTCAATTAAACATATAATTTAATTGCGTATATTGAGTTTCAATACCAAAATATCTACTAACTATTGGTTTATTTGGTTTTACTGCTGATTTTTTATATTTTAGTTATTGATGCATTGTATAGTCCAAAGAAGATTCCCATTTTATGGTTATACGACTAAAAACTTAATGTTTCTTGGCAACTACAGCTTATCTATCAAATATTCTAAAATTACAAAAGAAAGCTTTAAGAATCATCTTTGGAATGCATAGTCGAGACAGTTGTAGGCCTATTTTCAAAGCACAGAGTATTATGACAATTTTTAATCTATTTATCTACGAAATTTCACTATTCGTATTTAATAACAAATATAATTTCCTGCAAAATTCCGATATTCACAATTATAATACAAGAAATAACTTGTTACGGGTTGATAATGCCAAAAGCTTAGTTTATTTTAAATCCTACATATTCAAATCCGTTACATTTTTCAATAGGCTTCCTGAATCCATTAAAATGAGACATAGACTTAAAACCCTTCAAAACTGAGCTAAAGTTGTATTTAACCGAAGAATTTCTGTTTGGGTCTTTTTAGGACATGTGATGTAAATTTGTACGCCACTGGCACTATTTGCAAATAAATTACTTACTTACTTATAAATGTATACTATGTATTTTTATCACTACTCTCTAGATAAGTATGTAAGTGGTATTTATTCCCAGCTGTAATGACACTACCAAGTATACACATAAAACGGCATAAGTAATCTCAACAAACGGCTAAACATTCTAAAAGCAGCTTTAGTAGCTATACATCAAATCTTCTGTTGGTGTCTCAATAAATTATGTATCTATTTTGATATTTTACTAAAATATTTAATATAAAGGGTGTTAATGAATTGCACGGACAAACTTCTAGGGCTTAAAGTATACATGAAAACAAATATTTTTTGTTAATAAATGTATGGTTTTCTTTCAGGGATAGAGCTTCTCAGATTCTTTAAGAAGCGCCTAAATGTAGGCAACTCAATTTGCTACCTACTATTTGTTTCATAACGACGGAAATTAATACAGGGTAAATAAAGCCCTCTTTCCCACTTTTCAAATTCAAATTAAATTTAACATAAATTAATTAACAAAATGTTTCAAAACTAAGCAATAGAAAAAACCAAAATTACAAAGCAAAAATCAACTATTTGAAAAATTTACAATAACTAATTCAAAAATTAACAAAATTATAGTAAACGTTCAGAATGTCGCCCCCAGCTTCTATACACGAAGCACGTCATTTTGACACAAATCGATATTTTTGTGATAGTTTTTGACTTTTCTTGCATTCGTTTCTTTCTGTACCTTTTATAATTCGTTTTTTTTTTTCGTTCTGTGATTTTTTTGATAATTATTTTCTTCGTTATTTTCGTTCTGCGTTTCGTATTTTTGTGTTATGGCGAATTATACTTTTGCCAAACAGCATGACATGATGTTCATGTATGGAGCTGCATGAGGTAACGCACACGAAGCTGCTCGCCTGCACCAAGAACATTTTCCGAATAGGAATCACCCATCGCACAAGGCTTTTAGTGTAGTTTCACGTCGGCTGCGGGAGGAAGGTATATTCGTTGTCAACCGACACAACTGTTGAGCTACCAGAACAAGGCGAACGGTGGATTTTGAGGAAGAAGTTTTGGAGAGAGTGGCTGTGTGTTAATTTATTTTAAATTTAATTTGAATTTGAAAAGTGGGAAAGAGGGCTTTATTTATCCTGTATTAACTTTCGTCGTTATGGAAACAAATAGTAGGTAGTAAATTGAGTTGCCTACATTTAGGCGCTTCTGGAAGAATTTTTGAGAAGCTCTATCCCTGAAAGGAAACACTTTTGACCATACATTTATTAACAAAAAATGTTTGTTTTCATGCATACTTTAAGCCCTAGAAGTTTGTCCCTGCAATTCATTAACACCCTGCATAGGTATATTGTTTGAGGCTTTCGCGGTTTCTCGAACTGTCAACACTATGATTCATTTTCGGCTTGGACCGCGTCGTCGATTGGAGGTCACACTCAGCAAAGGCAGGATTACTGGTTACTGTGTGTGAACCTTAACAAACTAACGTTTCGCAAGATATTGCAGCTTGCATCTTCAGAGTCCTCGTAGTACTGCAGCGTTCACAAACAGTAACCAGTAATCCTGCCTTTGTTGAGTGTGACCTGCAATCGACGATGCGGTCCAAGCCGAAAATAAATCATAGTGTTGAAAATATTTAATACCTACATTGTATATTGCATCTACATTTTGTTCTTGGGTTTGTTCTTATATGAAATATGAATATTTAGACAAAATTGCGGCTTAGAAATAAAAGATTCTTCTTCTTCTTCTTCTTCTCGTTTCCTCCTTATGCCCATTCGGAGCGTCGGAGGTGTTACTTCTTAATCTTCATTTATCCATTTCTTCCAGTTCTTCTGCTCTGCGGCCATCTTCTTCATTTGCTGTAGCGTCTTACTTCTCTCTCTCCCTATCTCCTCTATCTGTCCCAACCACGTTTTCCGCGGCCTTCCCTTTCTGCTTTTCCCTTGTTTTTTCGCCTCCATAACTCGTTTTACCAGCCTGGTCTGCTTCATTCTAATTATGTGCCCGTACCAGTTTAGTTTCCTCTTTTTGATTTTTACCTCTATCGATTTCTGCTTTAGTTCTCCTCTAATGTAGTCACTTCTTAGGCGGTCTATTTTTGTCTTTGATTAAATGCAAAGAAGAACAAATAAAGATGGTGTCAACTTGCGAGTATCTAGGAGTGATGTTCACAAACGATGGGAAAATAGACCTAGACATAGCGAACAGGGCAAGGAAGGTGACAAAAATATATTACAGCCTAAGCAAGACAATATTCGGTAAGGGAGAAATAGGCCAAAAGACTAAGCTTCAAGTTTACAACTCAATCACAGCAGCGAAGCATGGGTAACAAACAAAAAGCATGAGAGCACAATTAATGCAGCAGAAATGAAACAACTAAGAAGAATTGCGGGAAAGACAAAAATGGACCGCCTAAGAAATAAAAGATTAATGTGTAAATGATCTATTTTTTTTATAAATGGCACCAGAGTAAAATATTATTAACTGATAATATAATTTGATAGGCGTATATTAGGAAAACTGGCCCCCGGCGTCAAAAGATCTAGCGCCGGCCCTGGTGAGTGATTCCACTGGAACTGGAAATGGAAAAAACACAATACTCGTAACAATAGCCCAAATGTTGATCCATAAAAGAAAACAGAAACAATTCCATATGGGAAAAATCTGTAGGAAAAAATTACGCAAACACATTCGAAATTTTAAAGTCCATTTCTGTCCCATGCGTAAAAATTATTTATTCTTATACTGACAGTGATTTTGGTGCTCCTACTTGTTAGACTATCGGTTTTTAAATAACTATGCATTCGATTTTTACTTTCCCATACCTTATAGGTATAGGGTAAGTATTGAAATCATGAAAATTTTCGAAATCGAGATTTTAACGGATATATCCGTTTTGGGTCTCTAGGAACCCAAAAAAGTGGTTTTTAAAAAATGTCTGTCTGTGG
>JABXWE010059569.1:0-14920 GCA_014611495.1 Limonius californicus
TCTCTCTCTCTCTCTCTCTCTCTGCCAACTTATTACCCTTCTTCTTACACCTCCACTACACCTTCTGGTCATTGACAATACCCCCACCACCACCACCTCTGCACAAAGAACCACTTCACACAGACCATCCGAAGGACCTCTCTCTCACACCATCAACCATCCGAAGTACCTCTCTCTCGCACTCATTACAAACACCCCACAAAAAAGACCTGCACCAAAACGAAATTTAACATGGGATTTCCCATAAGAGCAGTGAGCCAGAACCGCCCTTTTCATATCTACTGTAGTCTTAATTTAAAGGAAAAAATTGGTTCTAGTTTTTTATTAGCTTTTTAATAATTAGGACTTGAATTGTCTTGCATATGGTTCTAAATTAGAAACATTTAAGAAAATGTTAATTTTTACCGAAACCCTTAGCAATAGATACCTAAAACCCTTTTATTGTAAAAATAACAAAATAATTCATCCAAAAATGTAATAAAATACAAGACGTTCTATTCAAAATAAAGAAGTTGTCCATTGTCCCACTAAAACAAAACACCATGTAGACACAGCAATAATTTTAAGATACGAGGCTTACTCAACTGAAACCCATCTTTGATTAACATAGCTTTGAAAGCAAATGCAATAATTCAAATGACGTTTGTTAATGTTAGTAGTGTTTGTAACCAACACATTAATAAGTTTCTGGCGTTTGAATTTCATTCTGACTTATAAAACTTTGAAATGGCGTTTGTTGTTGCAAATCCGTCAAAGTTTGATCAGCGTGCGGTCCTACAATTTGTATGCGCAGAAGGTGTGCAGCCATTGCAGATCCATACGCGAATGCAAGCACTGTATGGAAATGCATGTATTGCGTACCCAACTGTCAAAGAATGGTGCCGAAAATTCAAGAATGGAAAAGAGGGGACTATGGATACGCCGTGACCAGGGGCACGGTGTACTGCATTAACAGAAAATAATATGGCATGTGTGGACGGCGTTATTAAAGAAAATCGTTGAATTTCAATTAGAGAAACTTCGGAAATGCGGCGACCGGGTCCGTAGATCCCCGCTCCAGTTCCTCCTCCTTCCATCTTCGAACCATCCGTATACCACTGGCGGGATCCTTTCTTAAAGCAAGGTCCTCCCGAGGATCACACTTCCCGGTCTGTGATGGTCACTCTAAAAGGTTGGTCGAAGTTGTATTTTATTGGCATAAAATCCGATACGGTGTAGGCCGTTCGCTCTAGGTGACCGAGACTTAGAATACCTAAGTGGCCTGTCAGGTCTCCCGATTTGAATTTATTTGTCCTTGCAAGCGTGAGCGCATGTAGCATTCCCTCCTTTTTCACCTGAAAGTGTATGGGCGTTAGTCCTACCAGGGTCTCTAATGCTGCAGTTGGACAGGTGCTCATTGCCCCTGTTATACTCAGACAGGCGAGACGTTCTATCTTTTCTAGCTGTAATTGAGTGGTGATCTGTTTTGTTTTTGGCCGCCATACAACTGCTGCGTAGGTGACCATGGGTCTTATAACCACGTATGATCAATAGATCATTGCTGGTTTTAGCCCCCAGTTTCTTCCTACCAGCGTACGGCATGCTAGGGATGCTAGAACTGCCTTCTTCTGCAGTTTATCAATGTGTGAGTTCCACGTCAACTTCTGGTCTAGTGTAACTCATAAGTATTTGACTTCATTACTGAAGTCTATAACCGCCCCTTCTAACATGGGATCTTTTAGGTTCAGCTTCCTACGTCTAGTAAATGGGACGATTACCGTTTTCATTGGGTTTATGCTTAAGCCTTGATCTCGACACCAACTCTGAATGGTATCTAGAGCTTTCTGCAAGCGTTGTGACACTATTGAGTCAAATTTTCTACGGACTACTACTACCAGGTCGTCGACGTACCCCTGTATGTGCATGGTATACATCGGTTAGTAAAACAATGGGATAGGTGCCTTAACTGTGACGGTAATTATTTGTAATTAAATTGTTGAATACATTTTGTATAAAGCAAAGGTGGGTTTTAATTGAACACACCTCGTATATATATATATATATATATATTTTATTATTACCAATAAATTTAATTACCATACGGTGTTGTTTCAATGTGTACCATGTGATATCTTCTTATTATTAGATGTCTATGGTCACTAAATAATTAAAACTTGTGGTATGTTTGATAACGCAATGTTGCATCAAAGTATGGCAAATCTGGTAGCACAAAAAGATGTTGTATTAAAAAGCAGGTAACTACAATAACAAACAAGTTTAATAAAATTTTATTTCGTATCTACAAAAACTGGACTTATTCTTTAATAATCCCACTCTACACAGCATACTGTTAAATTCTACATCACAAGAAGATTTTATACTACCCGTATTAACAACACATAATACTCCACATTTGGCGCAATATTTAAATAAAATATATCACTTGTTTAGATATGTATTAAGAGCTCTACTTTACTGACGGCTAGACCGACTTCAGCTAGCACCTGTAGCTTTATTTGTTAAACATCTCTGAAGAACTTTTATAGCATCCGTCAAGGTTTGTAAAGTAATTCAAACGGCATAATTTATCAGACGCGTACAGATTTAAGATTCTTATAATAATCTCTGAGGATGTTATGTTATGCATTCAGAAGTAAATATTGAGTATTCTATAATAAAAATAATTGTAGCAACTGAACTATAATTTGATTACAGTTAAATAATTGTAGTAAATGTTATAAACCATAAGGCTTAAGCTTTTGTTTTCCATAGTCAAAGCCCTTATCGAAAATTGTTTATACCATAGTGCATATCCCAATGGTTAAGTCTAGTAAATACAGACAACCCTTTCTTTTACAATCCTGTCTGACTAAACCGGGCGAACGCGCCGATTCGTCAACTTCCCATATTAATTTGATTTTAACCCAATCACAAAATATTATGTAAATATTATTTTAGTAAACACATATGTATCAATTTCGCCTGTCTGGTCAGTTCGTTTCAGTTAATTTTCTATTTGCATTTTCAGGGATTATTTGCACGAAGCTCGCAATCGTGCTTTAGTTCCAACGGGAAGCTTTGATCTCGCATTGCGCCCCGATTTTTGTCATTCCAGAAAGTTTAATATTTGAAAATTTTGCTGAAAATATGGACACGAATAATAAATGCCATCAAATAAGGAAAATCTGTGGATGCGATCAGTCCTTATTATTTACAGAAGTATAAAAATCTGTAAAAATAATTAAAAGGTTTCTAAGAAGTATTTAAAAATTATTTCAATTCGATGACGTGCATATAAGAAAACTATTTTAAAAGTGTATTACATATAGAACCTGAAATAAATTAAACTCGCTCTCAAATCTACATGATCCCCTTCATTTGCAAGATTTTCAAGTCTGCAAGAAAATAGTAATCCAATTTCCCCTTGATTCGGATCAACTAATCACGTATGCCGAAAGATAAGACAAATTCGCAGGTTCTTATTGGTTTCGTAGATCGTCACCTAAAAGCGTGAGCTCTTTACTACTATTTGATTTTCTCGTTTCCCTTTTATACCTTAGAACGGTTTAGGAACCAGTCATCTTATGCTTAAAATACACTTCGCACAAAAAGGGTTGCACATTTTCAAGGAGAAAAGTATGTGGGGTTAAGTTTAGCTAAAAAAATGTATACTCTACACAAATAACATAACTTAAAAAGCACGTGTACATTCCCCAATACTATATTACTTATTATAAAAAAATATTGTAATCACTTGTGTGCTAAGTATGTACTATTATGCGAACCACCTTCTAGCACACATATTTATGCATATTACGCAAGGGGGTATCTCTTACGGAAGCCAGTTTATTATCTCATTCTTCATCCGTGGACATCATCGTGCATACAGGTAAATCCTATTTACAGCATTGATCGATTGGTTATAAATTTTAAGAGGGGCTTATTTACCGGAATCTGTTAGCCCTGTCAATGATATGTAAGTATTAAGTAACTCCCTAAAAGTTCGAAATACCTATTGGAAACCTTTGAATGGCTTATATACAACCTCCTAGGTGAGTATAGAACACCATCAATTACTACACAGTTGAATTAACATTTTATAAGCACACGACTACTGAGCACACTGTATAATATTTAATGATAAATACAGTACTGTATCAGTATAATATTTATGTAGGAATATAACTCAATTTAAATAAGGGTATAATAATTAACTAGAAACCCACTAGACTCACTCTAAATTGGGACACAGCCCTTTAGGTACACACAGTACCATTACTAAACACACAGCCCAACAACAAAATAGCAACCCACAAATCTTGCACTAAACTGAAACACACAGCCGCCCTTTATGTACACACTGTCTATTACTGAGCACACAGCTTTAGTAGTAAATTACCAGCACACGTGCTTTACACAAGTGCATACAGTCCTTTAGGCATACACGCCAGCATTATTGAGCACACAGATCTAATAATAAAATAGGAACAAAAACTTCATAGTTAATTAGGCGAGACTGTCCTTAAAGCACACAAATCTTACACTACATTATGGCACAAAGCCCTTTTGATAGACACAATACAATTACTGAGCTGTAATAGTAAGATAGTTATCACGCGAGTCCCAGATTAAACACACAGGATTTTAGGTGCATATAGTATGATCACTGAGCGCACAATTCTAATAATAAAATAGGAACACAAAAGCCTTACACTAAATTGGAATTTCTGAAAACATTGTTCACTTCTTGAGCTACTTTCCCAAAGTCAAAATAGAACGAACGTACTCAAAAAGCCATTCATAAATTAACTACAGAAATACGTAATAAGCGTAAACTTATTGCTGATGCACTGCACATGGGTAACGCATTAATTTTTCTGGTAAAGTTTTTAATTAATCTGAACTAAACCCAATGGGAATTTAGATAAATACCAAAATAATTCGCAAAAACTAACTAAATTCTCTTGTAGGTGAGAATGATTTAAATAAACCACAAAGCATGAAGATTCCACACTCTTAAATAACCTTCCATACTTGTACCAGCAACCCACAACTTGCACAGTCCAACAATCAAGAGAAAAGTGCAATCTGACATCCACACTTCAGGAAATTCCACCCACAAAATCCAAAATCCACCCACAACTTCAAAGAATCTCCCCCAAATTCCCTAAAACTAAAAGAACTTAAAAAGTTCGGAACAACATTGGCACAAAAAGGAACCGTAGCCAACCAAATACACCTACCAGTATGACGGGATGTTAATGGGAAAAATACACATAACAAAGTGGGACTCAGTGATTCATGCTTTCCAAAAAACGTGATTGGTTCTCTTTAAATTAAAGATGCTTTATAAAAAACAGAAGATGACTTACGTACTAATTTTCCAGATAACAATACGCAATGTGCAGGGCAAGTAATAGAAGTAACTGATGATTTTCGTGACGATACAATTGAAGCTACTAACTCTGAATATAGCGAAACACAGGTGAAACCAATAACCTTAACGAATGTGAAAATGTATTCGAAGTTACCAGCAGTGCCGATACTGAGAGTATAAAAATTATTAAAGATAAGCAGGAACAGATAAAAATCAAACGTATGAACGCACACGAAAATAAAAACAAACAAAGTTTTAAAATGCTAAAATTACACGACAGAAACTTTCCATTAATCGGCGTAGGAGACACTGTAAGAATTCGAGTTCTTGATGTAGATCGGGGTCGTGGTGATCCAGAAAGCATTTTAGGTGTTGGTTTAGAAACACAGGACGGTTTTTACAAAGTTGGCACTGATAAGGGCGCTTCGAAGCAGTTGTATTGCAGAAGTGAACCTACAGTGTGTTCAGAAAAACTTGTTACTGTGGATTCTATTCCAAACGAAGAAATTTCGTTGCGTCAAGTTTCCTCTTCACAGTCTCTAACAGACGAACAAGGATACACTCGACAACATCCAATACTGTAAATCAGATAGATGTAAGTGTAGAGCTAAATTTCTTTTTTGTAATTCGGAGTGTCATAGGCTGCTGCAACAAATAATAAAAAACTTTATGAATGGTTCTTTTTATTTTGTTGTTCAACTTCTAGTACCTAAAGGTAGGTTCGAATGTCATGGTTTGATTTGTTTTACAATATTCTAATGTATTGTAACGAAGCGTTACTATTTTTTTTTGTTTATTTTGACTTTTAAGATTCCGTTTCAGTTGTTTACATAACTACGTTATGCCGTTTTCTGTTTAGAAGTTTATAAAATTGTTTTATTGGTATTATTGTGCACCGACCGATGATTTTCCGAATGTATTATTTGCATATTCACCGATACATGTAAATGTAATTACTAATCGTTGATTTAATGTTTTACATTTAATAGCCGCTCAAGGCAATTTGTTTATTACGAGCCGTATCATCACATGTTGCATTTTTGTTATCCTTATCAGAGGCCGCATTAGTTGGATATCATTATTGGGAATGATTTCAAACACCGTTTATTTTTATTTGCTTTCATTTTAGGAATGTTTACCGATTTATTTGAATACAATTATGTGCCGTTAAATTTATATTTAGAACCGAATAAGGTAATTTTATTTATTTTACGCCGTTTGGCAATATTAAATTTATATTTTAGTTTGTTAGCAGGAATAGCTTCCGTTTTATTTTGTACCGATTATTAGAGTTATGTTTGATTGCCGGTAGCATTTTTATATGATTATTTGACTTTACTAATCACGTCCGAAACCAATAATTTGGTTTATTTGAATTGCATTTGTGCTCGAAGATCTGATAATCGCTTCTTCGACGTAAGAGTGGTGGGGCATCGAGGTGTATCCTACTCTTGGCGGATATGCGTGAATTAAACCGAATTTTGTAAACACCGTTAGCCAGCGGGTATAAATACAGCCCCTCGAGCATTAAAAGCTCAGTTACCTCCACCGATCCAGAGTTCCAGTCTACCAGCGAAGAAGACAGTAAGGTACGCTCCAACCCAGAGACGCCGCTTGGGTAAGAGTTTGTATTATTTCGGCACTGTTTGATTTCGTTCATTGTATATACCGTTCTCTCTCTCTTTCTCTCTCTCTCTCTCACCCAATACACATCTCACACCCTCTCTCTCTCTCACTCTCTCTCTGCCCCTCTCTCTCTTGCACCTTTCGTTCCCCCTTACGGCTGCGTTTGTCCTGACGTAAGGTTCCTTCTGGAAATCACCATCGCTGCGACCGACCTGAGGTGGTGCTTTTTCCAATCCCGTTTCTCTCTCTCCCCCTTACGGCTGCGTTTGTCCTGACGTAAGGTTCCTTCTGGAAATCACCATCGCTGCGACCGACCTGAGGTGGTGCTTTTTCCAATCCCGTTTCTCTCTCTCCCCCTTACGGCTGCGTTTGTCCTGACGTAAGGTTCCTTCTGGAAATCACCATCGCTGCGACCGACCTGAGGTGGTGCTTTTTCCAATTCCGTTTCTCTCTCTCCCCCTTACGGCTGCGTTTGTCCTGACGTAAGGTTCCTTCAGGGGTGCACCGCCGCTGCGTTTGACCTGAGGCGGTGTATTCCACTTTATTTACTTGTCTTATTAAAGAGAGAGAACCGTTTAGAGTACGTTCATACCGGGGTTTGAACCCACCGGGTGCCAAAATATATAAACTCCCATCTGACATAGCAGCGTCCTCATCTGACCGCTACTGTGCAGCTACCGTACTACCGCCTTGCTACTGTATTTTGCTACCGTCTTGCTACCGTATTTTAATATCGTCTTGCTACCGTATTTTGCTACCGTATTGCTACTGTATTTTGCTACCGTATTGCTACCGTATTTTTGCTACTGTTTGCTACCGTATAGCTACCGTACTTTTGCTACTGTTTACTACCGTATTGCTATCATATTTTGCTACCGAATTGCTACTGTATCTGATACCATTTGTTTGTTATTGTTGTTGTGAATGTATGCCTAACTGCCAAAATATATGTATTAAACTTCCCTGTTTTGATCATTTACCAACCGAGCAGACTTAGGTGCTTAAGACCGCTTCTCGAGAGTGCAGGTAAATAAAACAGACCCCTGGACACCGACGTCTTCAACTGCAGTTACCCAGGTCTTCGTTATCCATCCCAGGATTACGAAGCTGTTCCGGAAGAGTAAACTTCGTAACAAATCTGGCGCCCGAGGCAATCTCCGCAATTGCACGTAATAAGCAGACGTGCAATTGACTCCGTTAAGCCGAGTAAAAGTAAAGAGCGTCACAATGGTTAAGCATCAGTTTCTACGTGAAAAGCTTCAATTTCAATTCGGGGTTTTTAAAAACCTTTTTCATTAAGTATTACACTAATTAGTCTAAACAAATTCTAGATATGTCATTTCATTATGACTTATACATAATAGTGACGCTATGAGAATAAGGTTCATTATAAGTTTAAAAACTGATTTAACATTAACATTAAACATTAAAAATTAATTAATCTTAATGACTATAATCCATAATAGTTGACGTAAATTAATATTTAAATATAAAATATATAACTTAAAAGTATCTGGCATGACAGTAGTAGTTGAACTATGTTTTCCCAGTATGTTATTTCAGATAAATTTATTTTTGTTTAATTTTTGATTTTGCATTAATCATTTTCTGTTAACCATTTTAGGAGAATTTTTAAAGCAACTGTATTTTTAAAAACACAACAATATTCCAAGCAATATTATATTGTAGCACTAAAAGTTTCAATTTTTATTCACGGATTCTAAAAATTGTGCCATTTCGTTGGAAAAGCCAAAAGATATTTTACTGCTTATTATAATCAGCCCAAAATAATGTTTTTAGTACTTTTAATAACCGAGCTAAACAGCTGCAGATATAGCCTGTCATAAAGAATTACATTTTGCATTGAACACACGAAGTGTCTCGAAATATGGAACTGAAATATATTTAATGTTGTACACATTTTTTTTAATTTGTAATTTATAATCTTTCTTTGTAATTAATACATCAATCAATTCAGTACCGTAGCCATTACTACATACATTTTGGTTAATAATCTCTTGCATTACAGATCTGCCAGTTGCTACTTTTAGGTATTATATGATGAGAAGAGTTCTGTGGTGCTATGATACACGTTTACATAGATATAGAGTATTCCAGTTTGGTTTTAAATATTTTATAAATACAAAATAGCTAAAATGTAGACATAATGAAATCAAAAGGTAAAATATTCAGACTGATTTGATTCAAAAATAAGATCTTCCAACTGTTCCATAAATATATCAACCAAAAGTAATAAAATTAATTCCCATTGGTAATTTATTTTTAAAAAAATATTGTTTTTAATTTAAATAAGACAATTTTGAGAAATATTAAGTATAAGTTGAAGTGGAACGTTAAAATCATAAACAACCTACCGGGGTCATATCTTTCAACACAATCATATCGGCAAGCGGCAGGATTGTTAGCAGGTGCATCTTGACCACCCATAGCAAAAAGGAAGCCGTTAGCAACTGCAACACCAACACCGCCTCGACGACGGGCCATAGGGGCACATGTGGTCCATTTGTTAGTATGAGGCTCATAACATTCAACTGTACGTAAACAGGAAGCTCCATCACGGCCACCAACAGCATATAACTTTCCACCTAACACAGCCACACCTGCGGAACAACGCTGACTTTGCATTGGAGCTACATAACTCCACTGGCGCGCAACAGGATCCCACCTGCAAAATATTGAATTTAAATGCATTCTTTATGAAAGAACGAACATATCAATACAACTCACCTTTCTACGGTATTTAAATAGCTCCAACCATCATGACCACCAACAGCATATAATGGGCCTCCTAAAACAGCTACTCCTAACCCATGTCTATGGGTATTCATAGCAGAAAGTTGAGTCCAAGCTCCTGTTTCCATATCTAAACATTCCATGGTATTTAATGTTTTTAATCCATCTCTTCCACCAACTACTAATAACCTACAATAATTTTTACACAATTTATAAGATTATCATTGGTACAATAGAGAGAGACTAATACTATCAAATAATTATAGAGCATTTCAAAATAGAAAATTCCTGGCATTTAAAAATGGTGTCCAGGAAGCAAGCAAGTAGTCACATTTATTACACTGGTTTTCAAATTTTTAGCACAGTTTTTTGAATCATGTACATTATAAGCATTTAGACGTCCTCTATATTTTAAAGATCATGCTTTTCTAATAAAATAATAATGCAGCTGAACTTTGTTTTCGTAAGAGCCTACATCAACGCACTGATTGCTTTAACATTACCAAATAATGAAATTAAAACTTTTTTTGTTATACATTTTCCAATAAATTGCTATCAGATGACCCGCAAATGCTCTAGCTTTTAGTTTAAACTATCTACAAGTAACAAAATGTTTCTTATGACCTTCCTTCTAGAAAATTTAACCAGTTTGTTATTTAATTCATACACATTTCAAATTGCATTGATTTGTTTAATAAATTGCCAACAAGAACAATTCAGGGCGTAAATCTTAATTTCAGGATTGTACCCAAGAAATAGTGCAGTTTGTCTATAGCCTTTAAATTATACACTGACTGTACAGAATATTACGCAAATAAGTAACTTTTTTGTAAGAGGTCATTCTGGGACATAAAATATATAATTATATTCTATTGTTTTTGAACCTTCTAACTGTATTCGTTTAAGGAGCTGCTAAAGTGGCTCCAAATAAGTTAAAACTAGCATTTTCTATTGGCAACCTTTTCACTTGCAGTTTTTTTCAATTAGTAGACAGCCTATTCAAGATACAGTGAAAAAAATATTGTAAACGTCCTAGTAACAGATGAGAAAAATTTGCCAAAAGTAGTGCATTTTACACTGGCTGCAGTATATTTTCCAGTGTTCAGGCAGCTACATTTAATTTTTGGCTGTCTGGTCAGTTTAGAATCCCCTTAAGAACTAAAAGAATTGAAAGTTGACTAATAAGGGGATTTCAACCAAATTCATTTGAAATCATGTATTAAGTAGGATTTTATTTGAAATATATAGTAATGAAAAAAATGCAATTGTTTAAAATAAGCTATCACTAGTAGAAATAGTACAAAAGTTGAAACAGTTGAAATGGTATGGTCATGTGGTGTGTACGGGAGAAGGGAGAATACTGAGAAGTATTGCAAGCAAGAGAAGGGAGGAAAGGATGAAGAAGGCTAAGGCTTACATGGATAGACACAATCAAGAAGGAGATAGAGAAGAGATGAAAGATTATCGCAGAAGCTAAACTATTGGTATGGGACAGGACAGAATTCCGAAAGTGGATAGAGGGCGCGTTAAAGAAGAAGATAAAACAAGCTACCAGTGGGTTTCAAACAAACTTGCGCATTACAACTTTCCTTTGTATTTTAATGTATTAGAAAAGAATTATTACCCGCTCGACCCTATATATAATAATTTATATAACTTAGTATTTAAATAATTTGTGGAAAACAGAAGTGCTTGTAGAAAGGCGAAAACAATTTCAAACCGAAAAATTTATATTTTTAGAAAAACTTAACTGTTATTTCATATCTAAGAATTTTATTAAAACCAGTGATGCGAACCTTCAAACATCGGTTGAGTTAACATGTAACGACCCACAAATCAAATTTAATTAGCAACAATCACAAAATAGTACTTCCTGCAGGTATCATGTCACAGTATGTGCCAGGCTATAAATGCATATAAGCATAACCTTGGGCATTCTATGTGCCATATTGGATTTTACTTTGATACGATTCTGGAATGCTCTATATAAAATTTTGAGCTTATAACTTACTTATCTCCTAATAATGCAATGCCAAACTGTAACCGCCTTCCACTGAGCTGATATGCAATTATCCAAGTATCACTTCGTGGATCATAACTTTCAATTGTAGTAGCCCCTTTGTTCTTATCCATGCCTCCAACCACAAGCAAGCGGCCTAAAGTGGCCTTACGCGGTCTTGTCCTTGCACTAGCCATCTGCAATCTGCGCTCAGGTAGCAAGTGCCATTTCATAGCTTCCATGATAAGTTTCTGGCAAGCAGGATCGGACCCCACTGCATTTTCCACATGATCTGCTAAAAATGGTGGTTCTAGTAGTGGCAATTTGACCAATTCCAGTAAACGAGCAATGTGTGGTTTACGAGTAGCTTTGTCATGCTTAATCCAACTCATTAAAGCATCAAAGATGTGTAATTCAGAAGTTACATTAAGATCATCACTGGCTAGGAGTACTACCATCTGATCAACACTTAACTGGAGAAATTCTTGATTTTGTATAACCTAGGCAGAAAATAAATTTTATTTCTGTGTTTACATAGTTAAATACTTATCAAAAAATAGCATGTACCTGCATAAAATGCTGACTTGTATATGCAGTAGCTTCTTGCAGTAAACTGTTACAGCTTTGATGTTCAGCAAACACAGCAATACCCAAACAATTACTAGGATGCAACTGATGTGCAAGAAACTTAGAACAAGCTTCTGTAACTTCCCGCAATTGCATTAGACAAGCAGTTGCTAGAAGGGTTTCTACATTATCCTCCCTTATTTCTATAGTTCCTGTGTAGCAGTAATTTACTAAGGCATGTAACACGTCTCCATTCACACCTTGTAAAGTTATTTCCGATTCTTCGGTTTCTCGCATGTTTCCAGTAAACATAGCGGAAAAATACTCACTGGCTGCTGAAAGCACCAACCTAAAATTGTTTGTCAAACATTTAACAAAATTAGAAATTAATTCTTATGTTATGTATGTTACATTTTCCAATACTGAATTATAAAATGTTTAAAATTTAAAGCATTATACACATCTTCAAAAACAGTATGAAGAAAAATTAATAAATAACACAGGGTGTAAGCAAAATGTGTTATAGCCTCTTTTCTTCTTTATTTATAAACAAATAAAATTGATGATGGGTAATAATACAGACACAAGTATTTTTTGGAACCCAGGTATAGGTGCAGATATACACTAAAAATACCTAGTTATAGATTAGTGCACGATACACGAAAACAATCGTGGATTAGTGGTACTACAAAAATCTAACTATTTATTTTTTTTTTATCCTTTTTTAAATTAGAATTTTTTTGGTTACTTGTGATAGTTGCAATAACTATACTACCAAGTTACATTTCATACCTACATTAAAAAAAATTATATAAAATTTAGAATTGGATATAAATCTACTTGTAGAAAAATAAATTCATGCAAAAAAAAGAAACAACAATCTTGTTACAAAAATGTATAAAATATAAAGGATGTAGGTATACCATTAGACCACAGGAAAAACGTGAATTCCAAAAATACTCTATTCTGAAGAAAAATATCCATCAATGACGATACTTTTATCAAGAAAAATGTTATATGTAATTTTGTTAATAGTAAAAGAGTGAATTTGTCTCACAAAACAGCTATCATGAAAAAATGTTTTCTAATTACTAATTCTGAAAACCTGCACTTTTGAGTTCAGTTACTTATCTTCCGTGTTTACAATTTCTGTATGACGGGACAAATGTTTCTAAACTTCATATGAGGAAATAACATATTAGATATCTAAAGAAAACATTAGAAAGAAATGAAGTACACACCTGTGAGCAGGAACCCTTCGATTATTGCTACCTGCAATAAGTACGACATCACACAATTTGCCAGCTTGAAGGTAATGTCGCATACATGAAAGACTGTGTTCGGCATGGCCTTCACTACGGAAATGTTCATCCTGTGATGCAGTAGAAGCTGTTGAAAATAATGAGAGGCGACTAAAATCTCTTGGGAGATCTTCGCCTCCTGTTATACTATTGGTCCCTGACAAGGAATCTTTACTAGGACTTCCCAAACTTCCTGAAATAGACATTTCCTTTGTTTTGTTAAATGCACTTCCAGCTTTATTCCAATCTAAAAGTGTCTGGTTAGATTAGTTCACAACACTATTTAGGCGTTTTTAATTAATTTATAGTAAATTAGTATATTTAACTAAAGTTTATGTAAACTCCACGCTAATTTAAATTTGGCGAACGTAATGGGTATTGTTTGTTTGCATAAAAAAATGTGGTTGACACAACTGTCGGAACTGGTTGTCAAAATCATATGATTGTAGCAACGGCACCTTAAACGCAGAAAAGGATTCATAAATACGCATGCTCAATTTACGTACATGTGTAGTTTTGTCATTATAATCTTAGCGTTAACATGTAGAACATACACTGTTCACGATTGATTTGCCATCAAGCAGCCTGTGTTTTTTTTCTTAAGTTGCATTTCTTAAATATTATTTGATTGATTTCTAGCAATGTTAAAATGATATTGCCCAGTTGCCAGCTCTAGAGTCCTCTGCTTTTCTAAAATAATCTAGTAAGTTTAGAATTAATAAAACACATAGTGTATTATACCTACTTAATTGTCAGAATGGTGAAAGTTATTAACAAAGTTACTAAACTGCAAATTGTTAAAGCTTTCAACCATTATAAAAGAGATAAGCCAGGCTTCACACGATTTACGATTATAAATCGATTAATTGATATATTTGGGGTAAGCATGTATTATTTCTTAAATATGCAATTGCAAATTACTTATAATTTTAGGTGTCTGCGCGTTCTATAAGGGACATTTTATCACAAGGACACTCAAAACACGTCGTTGCACCCAAAATTAAATTTTTGAGACAATTTCTCCAATATCAAAATTCTAGTGAAAATGTGACTTTCGTGTATCTATACGAAACGTGGATTTACTAAAATGGATCCGCGAGTCGTCAATGGGTACACGAAACCGATCTTAAAAGTAACCCAGCCAAAATTAAAAGTGAGGGGAAGAGGTTCACGATTTTGAATGCGGGATGTAAGTTGGGCTTTTTGGAAGGGTACGACATGTTACTAGACTCAAAGAACAACGACAGGGACTATCATAAAACTATGAATGGGGAAATTTTTCAGAATTGGTTGGTTAATCAGCTGATTCCTGCTTTG